>KV006337.1:258397-462247 GCA_001598015.1 Dorcoceras hygrometricum
ATATATATACTTTTTTAATATGTAATCCTGTAATTTGCAGGATAAAAAAAATTGCTGTTAAACATCTACTCATTGGTCATTGGATAACCCAATATCAAATATATATTCTTCTTTTTAGCCGAAAAAAAATAAAAGAGTAAAAAGAAAAAATTGTGGCTGATAGCTTAGCTTTAATTATTGATGACACCCACACTCGCCTGGCATAGAAGTCTCTCCCATTCTTTTATTTATCTTTTTAATTTATTAGCTATTTATCTCACGCTCACCCATCACTTATGTCGCAATAACAGTGGTTCTCTGACTTCTTGTCACATATATAAAACAATGAGGAGGTCCTCTAGTTAATTCGACACGTGCCAAAGCCTTTGACAGGCCAATCTTTTCGACTATGGTTGTCGATATTTCAGATTGGGCTTTTAATGGGTCTAAAGCCCATAATGTTTGGCAAAGTAATATATATTGAACAGCAATTGGTCCATATCCATCCGTTAATTCGATTGATACGTCATACGTAGATCAATTTCCTTTAATTCTCTATATATATATTTTCAAGTATTATTTTATAACAGACAAAAGGATTTTCTATATTATTTAATAAATGTTGTTTTTAATAAATTTTATAATCCGCTTACAGGTTAGAACTACCGAATGGGGAATTAACAGAATCTGAAAAATAAACAAAAGGAGACGAATGGTTGAGTTTACACCAACCATTTCTTTATACAAAAGACCCATTCTTGTTTGTTATTTTTGAAAATTTAATCTTGCCATGGAAGTTGAGCTACCAATTGCCGTCAAATGTATACGACCCACATCCTTCCCACTTGGAACCAGTCGATGCCGACTCTCTAACTTTTCATATCCACAACGTTGGATTTGCCTCTACTAGGAGTCCTTTTCTTGTTGACATTATTAATTAACCAATTGACAATAATTAAATAACTATATATGAATCTTCTAGCATTTTAGCGTAATAGTAATTATTCATTGCGTTTATACTTAAATATCTTACTATGAATCCAGAAAAAATATTGCTTTTGAGAATATTGAAGTGTAGATAGACTACATGCGATATCTAAGTATAATATAAAACGTAATAGAACAATCAATATCTAATTTCATTAAAGTTGTAGGCCCCTGAATTATCTAGCTAAGGTACGTACATGGTAAAAATAAATGAATATAGGTGAGTGAAAGACATATCCTACTTGGAAAGAGATTGATATATTATCTTAGATTTGTTTGGTTTGCCCAAAAGATGCCAGTTGCCCAACCACTTAGCCAAACGGCTGTACATTTCATGGGAAATAAGGGCAAATTGAGTTGAGCGTCATTAAAAAGCCATTACATCATATCATTAAACAATAGATTTAAGAATTGTGTGTTTGATTTAGTTAATTATAAAATAGGATTATGGTAATTCTTCCTGATAAACTAGGCTGATCAGCTTGTCTCTACGTCCAACTAATATATATCTAGCTTGGAGAGTGAGTAAAGCAATATGTTCTAGTATAATGATTTTGTTTTAGCACAATCACGTGTATATATATCATAGCACCTTATCATGTTACCTAATCATCCTTCTTTTATATACTAGAACTTCAATTTGTAGTCAATTCAAATCTTGAAAAATAAATAATGGTGTTCTTTAATTTGGATCAACATTGTACCATATGAATTGAGATCATTTTATTTGATTAAGATTATATAATGCTGTATTGCGCTAAGGTTTGCAACAAGATCGAGTTTGGTTTGCAAATGTATTCGGGCATGTCGAAATTCAGTTCGACTAAAGACAATTTATTACAAAGTGAATATTATGTACTATTTTTGATAACATTCGAACCAACTCGATTTATAGTGAGCCATATTTGTGACCATGAGAAACTTCTGTCACATCCAAACTTAGCCCCTGGAATGAAGATCATGAATGCATGAAAATATGGTATGGGGTGTTTTAAAGGGAAAAAATTTGGGGGTATATAAATACACATAAACTTGCTAGCTAGAAACCATTCAAAATGGCCGTGGTACATGAAAAAAATGTGGACGTCAATACTTAAACAATCATGGAATTATTTGAAAAAACAGTATGACGGGAATTTTGAAAAAATGGAATTTACCACAATTAATATATTGGTTGTTTCTTTAGGAATGGTACGACAAAACATGGCGCATGTGAGCACTATCGAATTGGGATACATGCCAAATAATGTTTGGTAAGTACGTAATAACACTATAATTGTAATCCACAAGTCAAGTGGAAAAAATGACAGAAATCCAAAAGAGTAGTGGGAATTAAGGTATCACAGTTGGAGACACTTCCCAGCTAAAAAAGAGATCATGAGAAGTTATTTGAATATCCTAATAAAATATATATGTCATAAAACGGTAGGTGCAAGCATAGTAAATTGATGACAAGTACATTAGGATGGGCAAAAACTCAACAAAATAAAGAAACTAAAAAAAAATAGGAAGGTGACGCGCGATGCCAGATGTGGAAAGGGGTATGGTAATTCATGAAAACCCTTCTCATTTGGGGTGGCTTAAGAGAATCAAACCACTAGTAATGAGACGACAATTGCAGTCCAAAAGCAAGAAATAAGAGAATAAAGCGACAGCTCCTCTCTCCGATCCCAAAAAAACACCCCTGTTTCACTATAATATCACTCTTAATTTGTCATCTTCTGATCTCACTCTCTGCCGTTGGGTAGATGGACTGTCTCTTTTGTCCCTTCTTGCGCCTAAAGCTACCATTTCTTTCACTCTAAAAAAACACTCGCAATATATCTTCTATGTGCCGGAATCTTGATCTCTAGTTCTCGGTTTCTTTTCTTTTCCATCAAGAGTACTTGGGATTGCAATAAAAAAAAAAGTTTGTATCTTGGTAGAAACGTAGATGGCTTCGAGGGGTCATAGGAAACAGAGGTGGTGTGTTCAACAGCTGACTCCTCTGATGGAAGGCCCGGATTTTGGAATGGAGAATCAAGACGGAAATAAAAAGGAAAGTTCCTGGGAAATTATCAGAGAATGGTTCGGAATGGAGAGAAGTGTGCCGCCCGGAGGTAGCAGCTTTTCATCTTCCCCGCCTTTGTACGGATCCGGCAACGTTAGCCCTGCAAAGATGCAAGATTTAAGACTTCTACTCGGCGTTTTGGGATGCCCACTCGCCCCGATTCCCATTTCAAACAAACCCATCTCGCATCTTCACATTAAAGACATCCCCATCGTGAGTAATTAAATTAACTAAGCAACTGCAGATTTTGTTACCTAGTCTGGCTTGTATATATACATCGGCCAACCCATTTCAATTGAATTATGCATATCATATTGATTTGTTTACACAGGAGACATCTGCGGCGTATTACATAATTCAGCAATACTTGGCGGCAACAGGGTGCTCGAAGCAGCAAACATGTGCGAAGAACATGTACACATCCGGGGTTGTGAAACTGATACGATGCGAGACGGAGATTTCATCGGGTAAAAGTGTGAGGACCATGGGTTCAAGAAGTGGCGAAAATGGTTGTTTTGTCATGTGGCAAATGTCGCCGGGCATGTGGTCACTCGAGCTGTCGGTTGCCGGAAATAAAGTGGTCGCCGGCAGCGACGGAAACATCGCGTGGAGGCATACCCCATGGCTGGGTACCCATGCAGCTAAAGGTCCACAACGTCCCCTACGTCGTATCATTCAGGTAATTTAATAGTAATTAATTCTGTACAAGAATTAATTGCATTCATGTCTCTGATATGAAAATCTGTTGAGTTGGCTTTCATCAAGTAAAACTAATTGTGCTAAAGCGTAGGATAACAGGTTCCAAGTAATGTTTTTTTTTTATTACTCTTTGCAAACAAAAAATAGTTGGGAATTACGTAATTTAATTTGGTGATGGATATGGGAACTGACGGTGTCCCCTGCTTTACCCAACACCTGTCTTTGGACACAGCACAGAATTTATGAGGACAGGGGCATGTGAATACGGATACTGTCTGACATCATCACTAAATTATTTTGTACCCCAATTATTAATTTTGCATGTTAATCTTTTCGTATAACGTTGTACGACATTCGTTCACATTTAGTATAATTTAATTTTATCGAAACTACTTAGTTTTTTGTGTTATGATATATCTCATGATTTTGTAGTTTAATAATATGATGATAAAAGTGTATATCCTTCGATTTTGGGAACTGCCTGTCTACAAGTTTGTGTGCTTTTGGGCGACGCTTTAACTTTGTTGAAACACCCATCCTTTATTTCTTTATTTTTGCCATTATTTTATCCACTACAAAGATATATATTCCTCTGTCAAACCAAGAAAAGCTGTGCCAAAGAGATATGCAGCTGATAATCTTGGATCCCTACAAAATTTCAAACATGCTAAAGAGATCACATGCTGCCACACTCTTGGATCCATAAAAACATTCAAATTTGAAGCTTTGCTATGTCATACCCCGATTTTCGGGGCCACATTTATCAACTGGCAGCTAGATTTTATATTATGTTACAAAAATTTTATATAAAAATAATAGCAATTCAAGTGGGAAAATAAATATATCGTAATAACGATTTTATGTTATATTTTGAAAGGGCCTGGATCCAAAGAGCACCGCAAGCCTCTTCGCAAAAGCACAATGCCTCGGAGAGAAACGCATAGGAGACGACGATTGCTTCGTACTGAAAGTGGCAGCGGATCGAGCAGCCGTCATGGAGAGAAACGAAGGGCCGGCGGAGGTAATCCGGCACGTTCTCTACGGATACTTCAGCCAGAAGAGCGGCCTCTTGATCTACATGGAAGACTCTCACCTCACCAGAGTGCATTCCACGGAAAACGATACCGTATACTGGGAGACCACCATTGGCAGCAGCATCGGAGACTACAGAGACGTGGACGGAGTATTGATCGCTCATCAAGGGAGGACCGTCGCCACCGTGTTCCGATTCGGGGAGACGTCGATGCATCACAGCAGGACGAGGATGGAAGAGATTTGGAGGATACACGACGTTGTCTTCAACGTGCCAGGACTTTCATATCACTCCTTCATTCCTCCGGCGGATATTTTTGATACTGAACAAAAGCTAGTTTCCCCGTGAAGTGATCATTAATGTTTTAGGCTAAATATATATGTTTGGTCAATAATATGGGGAATGAGTAATTATGTTTAATCATTGTATATCTCTTGTACCTCTTAATATTTTCGATCTCCCTTAATCATACAACCGAAGAAGAACGACCACATCGTCCGTCTTGGGAAGTAGCACAACTCGCAAATATTTGCCAAATTTTAAATAAAAGTTATTTTCTTATTTTTTTTCAAAAAAAAAATTGTACACAATGTTCCTTTTCACATATATATTCGTAGACCTGTTTTCATACAAATTATAAAAAATTGTTTAAAAACAAAATTAATTTGCCAGTTTACTATTATTTTAAATTAATAATAAGTAATTGTTAAGAGTAGCTAATTTATTTAATGGGTATTGTAATTGATAAAAGATTGTAAAGAAAATAATATTAAATATTGGGAATATTTGCGTTAACCTCCACTATACTTCACATAATTGGTATTAACCTCTCTTGTATTTATATTGTGGTATTTACACTTCTTCCATATTAACTTTACCATCCAAATTTTTTAAATTGACCGTTCAACTTTATATATTTCTTCTCTTAAACGTTGTTGATATCATGTTTTATATTAACAGAAGTTTCGTAAAATTGTTCAATTTTCATTGATAATATTTTATACACAAAATTTATACTATAAATTATAAATTATATTATTGCGAAAACTCAATTTAGATTTTGTATAGATGATAAATTGTATGATCTTAATATGTAATAACACATGATTTATTTATACTTATTTTTAAGATAAAAATGTATTGTTTATTGATTGTCATCATATGTGAACAAGTTTTCTGTAAGTTTACCAAGATGTAGAATACTTTAGTATTAGAATGATGTGTAAAAATTATTAGCAAAGCTATTGGTACAATTTTTTATGAATTTTTTGTTCTAATACTAAACATGATTTCAATGGACATATATATACCAATGAGTAGAAAGTGAAAACTTGTTTATATTGAATTGATTGAGGGTTTGTGTAATTTTATATTTTCATACGAAAACGTAATATAGCAATTGATAAAAGGGCAGAAAAGTTTTTTTTAAAAAAAAACAAAATATGAGGGGGTTAGTGCTAAATATATGTAGTAAAGGGGAAGTCAATATTGAAAAAACCCCTTAAATATAGACATGGGATTATATATTAGGATCTATGAAAAAATTCTAATTGATAATACATATCAAAATTTTCAAACATGTGCAATTTGTAACTTGTTATCCGACGTAGACCATGACAAAAACCGGGGTACTTTTAAAAAAAGTCCTACTTGTAACAATTATTAACCATGACTTTGTTTATTTTAGATTGTGTATATTTACTTCATACTTTTCGGCATCAAGTTTTTAAATCTCATCTAAAAAAATATTTTGTTTTTACAGTTGTCTGATAAACATAAGCAAATGTTGATTATTATTTTTGAATTCCAAGCAAAATCAATGTATTCTTTGCCACTTATTTCTCGGGTAAAAATCTGTTTTATTGGGTTTGTCATTGTTCTTGTATGTCTTCTTTTCCCGACTTTTTGAGATGAAATATCTCTTAAAGGACAGTTTGAATATTTTGAAACATCTCTCAATTTTCTTTTTTCATGAATGTGGAATTTTTCAGTTTTGATTATTTTTTATATGATAAATCTCTTCATCGGATCTATATTTCTCGAATATAGACATTTTTTTGGACATAACTTTTTTTTTTGTAAGTATTTGGAGACAAAATAGATTCTCATCATTGACCCAAAATTTCCTGAAAGTTATAGGTTTGTGCATGTTAGATAAGAGTACTATATTAAAATATGAAGTCATTACCAGGTATTTGAAAACGTTTCTGCGAAAGCATTAAATACTTTTTGCCTATATTTTCATCTGTGAACCTCCTGGGCCTTGGGCTTGAAATCATCTCCTATTCACAAGTTTTTTAAAAATTTTGGCAATTTCAATTTCTCACAATAGGATCATTGCATTAAAACCATTTACACATATCTATCCCTATCTTCAAACTGCTTTTGATGTAGACTGATCAAAATTGGAAGCTTCATCGATATCTGTACTCATTGATTTGCGTCTTCTTCTTCCTAGTCCGGCCCTCCCACTTTAGCTTGCTTGCTTTCTTTCTTTCTTTTTATTATTTTTTCTGTGTAACCTTTTAATAGTAACATGGGGAATGTAGTGGCAGATCTCATATAACCCGCCTAGTTTTGTAGAATGAGTTTTCGGATGCCAAATAAAAAGTACTCGCCCTTAAAATCATAGCATGATTGCTATAAGTGCAAGTGAGGATAAATTTTACAAGTACGAGAGGCACCATCGATCTTGTAGTGTTCAAAGTTCGAAGATGATACCAAAGGAATATGGAAGTGTAAAGAAGAGAAAAGAGCATGAAAGTTCGAGACTCCTTGTCGGGTTTTCCCAAATACGCAAAATTTTGGGTTTCTAGCTAGATTTTCTTTTACTCTTTTGTAGCATGTCAGGGCTAAGATTTTCATGATTATATTAATTAGCAAAAATTAATTTAAGATTAAGTATTGTAAAGCAGAGTCAAAAGGGCAGGTTTAACAGCGAAAATCAAAGTAGAGAGCTAATTACATATCTTTTTCTTGAATTAATAACCTTTAGTTTTTTCATCTGATAAATTTACTCCAAGAAAATAATTGTTGCCGCGCGTCATTTGTGATTTAATATTAGCAGTTATTATGCTATTCACAATCACTGTATCGATGATGCCACTATGGCTTTAATTTAAAACCCTTCGTTCTCCAAATTCTTTAAAATTTAAAATATTTATCAAGTTATGAATTCTCAAACAAAGCTCAAGGATTAACATGCATCACTCTGGTGTCGCCAAGATATACAATATGGTTTCAGATATATTTGAGAATATTAGAAAATTAAAAAATTCGATAAGTAACTATTTTCAAGAGACATGAAAATTAGATTCTAGAAAACATATGTATCATGTTCATAGGAATTTTTCAACATGCAAATTTTATGGCATTTAAAATGACAATTTTTATAGATCGATAAACGCAATTATTGAATGTTCTTGAAAAAGTCTTCGGACAAATGAACAATATTAATCATCATAGAGAAAAATCTATATTCTAAGTTTTTTTATGGTACGGTTTTTTGTAATTTGAAGATAGTACAACCTTTTTTTTTTTTTTTTGAAAAAAAGTAAGAGGAGAAATGGTAAAAAAAAAGCCCTGATAGTTAAAGAAAATCGTTTTATTTGGAGGTCATTTAATCGGGCGAACTAAAACAATTTTGCGACTAGTTCGGGAACCAAATATCAATGTGCATGGTAAAATTCCAAACCTCTCAATGATTAGAAGCCTTATAATAAAGTACTTACGAACTCAAGATATTAAAAGTGTCAGTGTAATATCCCCTACGTAATCACCCGAATGGCGAGCTCCGGCAATGAGTTACTCCGCCCGCACTGATGGTCTGGATGTTCATCCGGCGAGGAGACGGCCTGTCCAGCTTCACCGAATCAAATTTATTTTCCCTCATTGCCTCGTGATCACCGGACAAAACGGACTTCGGTTCATAAAAATCCCCACCTCCGGAATCAATGTCGCTGCCTCTCTCGATCGACAAAGGAACAATCTGAATCTGGTGATCATCAATATTGCATGATACAGCAGATGTACCCAACTCCTGAAGCCTCAAATCATCGGCCCAAATCAAAGGGCTTTTACCAGTGTTGTTGTTGTATGGATTTGGCCTCTTTCTTGCAAAAAAATTATCATTGTTGTTGCTCCGCATGAACGAATCCATGGAGGATGATCTCTCCATGGTTTGATTATGAAGTTGATCACTACTTCCGTAGATGTTGAGATCTTGAAGAGATGGGAAATTCATGGCGGAAACATCAGGGTTGATATTGGGCTTGTTGTAGCTCGCGGAAGCAACCGCCGCCATGTTTTCGCCTGCCAGAGTTTGACACGCTTTTTCAAGAATGGCCTGCATGTATTTCCCTTGCGCCTCAATTCTCATTTGAAGATGTCTTTGCACCTGTAAAATTTATATGAACATATATTGAGTTTTTTTAATCATATTATAATATATATATATATATACCGAAAAATATACAATTTAATGGTTTTTCAGAAGCTTTACCTCCAATTGTTCATGGAGCCTTCTGTTCACCTCCATTTGCATCCTAAGGGGTCAATTAATGTGTGATCATGAGTGATAATACATACAGATCATTAAAGTAAAATCCCATGAATACAAGACGTACTCATTCATGTTGCGTCCTAGCAATCCGGAAGACGATGCAATGTTGTTTCTTTGAAGTTCTAAAGATGAAGCTACAGCAAGTAAAATACATATGATCGTTTATGCTCATTATCGATCAAAAGAATATAGACCGGAGAAATAAAAATGGTTCTGCATGCATATATATATACTCTATTAACTGATAAGTGTTAATTACTAGAGAAATAAATCTACCATCTTTCATTGAATGATCACTAAATTCCTTGTGAGGCTGTTTTCCAAGCCTGAACTTCTGAAAGCAGAACCATGAAATAACTTTTAAATCCCATGAAATAAAAACTAAGGATTATGAAAAAAATGATATGATAGATTACAAACCTGAAGATGGCTCTTCAGATGATATAGAGTCAAACCCTTGACCCCCATAACTCTCATGATAGTCTTTGGCGTTGCCTCTGAAAGATCATAACAAATTACAGATAACAAAGAAAATGGATTTACAACATCGTCAGATCAATGGCAAATGATTAAATACGACGTACAAACGTGTGCATATACTAAGATACATACTATCAGGGCCTCCGAGTTGAGTAACAGCATCTACGAATCGTTCATGAAGTTCGACAGTCCACCGGAGACGAGGCTTTGGATCAGTAGTGAGAACAAGGCCCGAATCTCCTTGGAGACACATGGAGCGCTCGTGAGGATTCATACTTGATGGTTTTTTGGGATGGAACATTCTGTTCCTCTCTCTCTCTCTCTCTACTGCTATCGAATAAGAAGATATTCAAGAACAAATGCTGTACGCAGAGAGAGAGAATAGGGTGCGTTTTTGAAGAGGAGAAAAGGGACTCATGTGTTTCTCTATTTAATGGAATGAATTAGACACCATTCTGTTATTTAACCCTAATCAAAATTATCAAAGATAAAAGTAAAGAAAATTGGCCTTTCTGCTATTTGCAAGTTATCTTTAGTCAAAAATTGCAACTCATTACTTCCTTTAGAGTTTATATATCTGTCAAACGTCAAAAATCACGAAAGATTATCCTAATTAAATAATTATTTCAAATGATGACAAAATTTTTATGATATTTCAAAATAAAGTTCTTTATTTCGCTGTAACCATTATATTTCTTATAAACACAAAAAGTGTACACGCAGAAAATTTATTTATACGCACACAAAATATCCCATTAAACTACACGTTCCTAAATCTTATTTTTTTTTTGTGGTCGATTTCAGTTTCCTTGCCCATTAAAGTATATTTCTTCCGTTCTGTTTCATAGTACTATCCCCCTTTTGGGTTATCATCAAATTACTCATATTGAGATATTTTGTGCCCACAGTTAAATAGACCAGGTAATCCTCCAGAACTCAAAGATCAATATGTCATGATGGCAATAGTAAATTTTGATGCATAATCATATATGCATTATTTTTACATGATGTAATCGATCTCCAAGTACACGTGTTTAAATGATTGGTATCCAATATATTGTAATATAAGTTAAACTATACTCACTGTATCATGTATTTAGGATTATATATATATATATATACAGGGGATGGAGGAGCATATGAAATTGACATTGGATCACTATACATAGTCAATAAAAGTTAAGGGTAGCTAAGTAGGGTCGTGGACATCAATGCGCAAAGCAAGCAATAAATGTATTAGCTTCTCTCCTTTTTAGTTCTAAAGCTTCGGGAGTTCAATATCGCCAGTGCTTTTGTGGAACAGAAGATTGTCCTCCCTCACTCTCTTCACTTTCTATAACAAACCACACAGAAACAAATAAACAAAGTCCCAATTCCCAACATATCCACATGTAATGCATTAAAATCCAAAGATATAAATATAAATACGTAAAATCCCACATCAATCACTTTTCATAGATAATTTACTTACTCTATATATATATATATATATATATATATATATACGCTGCTGGGGAAGGGTTATGTCGGTGCAACATAAGTGACGGCTAGTTAAGTTAATATATTTAACTAGATGAGACCATTAGATAGACTACGACTTAGTTAAATTAGTTGCCCCATTACATATAAAAGCGTACACAAAAAGTTGAGGCTTAACTTCTGGTGGCTCGTTTAGGTGTTACTAAAAATCATATTATATAGTGAACAAAATAAATAAAATATTGATAAAGCGGGATGGATAGATATGGGGGTGCTTGCTTGAATTTTAAGCATCTTAATATGCTTTCTAGAAGTTATTCCTAAAATTGAATATATTCCTCCGCCTTTGAGTTCAATAAGCGGGACCATATATTCTCCAAACTTTTTTACTTGATTTGATTACATGGGCGGTATTATTTTAAATTATATATATGCACATCTGATTTAACAGAGGCCTCGTAAATTTTTGTATTAAGGCCGTGAATGAGTGAACTTGGTTTCTAATCTTATTCACTAGGAATCTGATTCGTGCAGGACCATTTGATTTTCTTTTTATCTCAAAAGTCTAAAGAAGTGGAGGCCTTCAAGATCAAGACTCCAGCTACATACAAATTCATCCAAAAAAATATTAGTTCGAAATGTGAATATATATATTTTTTCTTTGAGAACAATGAAAAGATTGTCTTACAATATTTACGGTTTTTGAGATGAAAGCTTAATTCAATCTAAAAATGGGCGTCCTACCTAAGAACTGGCAATATAGTAGGCCTGGACGGCCCCGTATGTACCAGACCAAGCCCACTTAAGTATAGGACTTCTCAAGAAACGAGCAAGGGAAGATTTCTAGAACCCATTTGTTAAACGGAGTAATAAGGAATGCTAATTCAGGATTTCTTTTAATCCTAAGATATAAATTAAATAATATAACAATAATTAAGTTTATTCAAATTTCACATAATTCTGTATAAAAAAAAATAATTTGTAAGAAGATGTGTAACACTATTTCCTACCTTCTATTAGGATTTTTAAATTGAAAACTCAATTGTTTTTTGTTTTGATTTGGATATAATCCAAAAAATTCACTCAGTTGGTTTTGTTTTAGTTTAAAGATAATATAGGTAAATTTAATAGTTTTCATCCTAATATAATTTTTCTTTAAAATGTTATTAAAATTGTTATGATTATATCCATACGTTCTTTATTTAATGAAAAAATAATAACAATATATATCAAATAAAAATGAATATAATAAGTTGACGGGGGTCGTGGCATGGGGCCCGGTCATTCCCTGTTCGTAAACATATTTTAATTGGAAAACTTTATTATTTTTTATTTAATTAAAAACTCTGGTTCATGATTGAACCGAACTCATGGATATACTGCTCAGGGTTAGAAGATAATCGACGATGCTGATAAAGCTTTATTTGGTTTATTTCGATGGGGCCAAAAGGCAATCTTCCATCTTGGTATGTAACAATTATGAGCTGTATGTTTGCTGTTTGATATGTTGAATGAAAGAGATTTCAATGGGATGCCATAGGTGTGAGGAAAATAGGTGATTCCAATGGAATGGTACATCTTTCGTTGGTGTCTAGGATAATAGGTTGCTTCAACACCTTTAGTAGACGGAAAAATTAGAAGTTATTCTTCGTTGAAAATTCAGGAGTTGGTTGGCAAGCCTACAAGGCATTTGTAATATATGAGAACACTGGAAAACAGTTGTATGAGCTAACATTCTGCTATATGAGTTTCTGTTGCTCAGGAAGTAATCATTTACCAAACCTTTTACCACCCTTTGTGATTTGCGATTCACCAGCATTGTGCATGTTTGCTTAATAGAAATGTTTCTGATTCATTAGACTCGAAGGTAGTTGATAGCATCCATCCTTTACAATAATAGCGCTTGTGTCTTTTCTGTATTGATTTTACTGTTTCATTTATTCCATTTTATTGCTGGTTGGTCTTAATCCTTCTACAGTTGATTGTAGTTACATGGGACTATAGAATAGAATGTCAACATGATGCCTAAAGTGAAAATTACCAAGAGTCGTAACAGAGTTTTTCTGACACCATTGAAATTTGTTATGCTACCTGCCAGTCATTTGAAACAACAGAAACATGCAATATTCAACTTAAAGCACCACTCTTAGATACAAGTACATAGAAATCACACGCAACATAACTAGAAATCATGCCCACTTAGCCAGAAAAGACATACATCCAGCACCTAGGAGAAGTGACACATGTGCCCCCAACTGAAGCCTGACATTGCTCTGCATCTTTGGGTTCAGAAATTCTGCTGCTAACAGATCTACAAGTGCCATGTAGATCAAGATCCCAGATGATGCTGAATTGAAAATCCCTTCAATAATGAGAGCATTGGTGCTATTGCCATTATAAACTCTAGAAATCCCGATCCCGATCCCGATCCCTAGGGGAGTAGTGAGGGAGAAAAAGAGGGTCATAACCGTCGTTGTGAAAGACTTGAATTTGGCCTGATCATCATCCAAAAAGGTAACTTGGTGATGTACTTGGATTATTGAGATGGAAGATGCAACTTTTGGATGGTTTTGAAAAGAACAAATCGGGGGGGACTACAATAACTTTTGTGTTATACTTGGAATAAAGGAATGAACATATTGGAAGCATATGATATGATGAAAAATCATGACAACATTTTCACGTTATTGATTCCCAAATATGTACTATATTTAAGGGGAAGCAACACCTGAGAGATGCATCCACCAAGACCCATGCCTTCAAAGAACTGGTGGAATGACAGAGCAGCCACTAGCGGCTTCACTGTACCAGGGCTAACTGATGCCCCCAGTGAAATCCCGATTATCACTGAATGCACCAGAATACCCAGCTCCAGAACCTACACGATCATCCAACCAAGATCCAGAAAAAAGAAAAGAAGGTGTCACTCTCCGAAACACTTCTTTTCATGTCCTGAACCAGGAAACCAAAGATAAAATAAGGATGTGATAGAAATACTTGAGATATTATACGCCGTCGGACAAGATCTGACAGACTCGTGTCATGGGAGGGAGCGGCAGCTCCATGAGCGTGGCCGTGAGTAGCATGTGTATGTATGTGTACATGGCCTGCATGATCATCCTCTGCAGCTTCTTCATCCACACTCACTTGCTTGGTCTTGCTAAAATGCACTTTCTTGTAAAAGGTGGTTGCAACCGTATCTATCATCAACGTTCCAATAGAAGCCATCATCGCCACGAATCCGGTGAAGGGAAATTTGCCCCATGGATTTTCATCAAGGCAAGGGGATGTCAAGCTGCGGAATGCTTCAGGAAGGATGTGAATAAAACCGGTTGCTAAGATTACACCAGCGGCGAAGGCCTTTATCATGAAGAATAAGTCATTCTCGGGCTTCAGAGCTGCAAATTTTTTGCCCAGAAGAGGGAGGCTTACTCCAAGCCCACCTGCAGTAAGAATCACCGCGATGGCCGCCAATTTGTACTTGAGAGCTTCACTGTTGTTTCCTTGCTTATTTCCATTTCCACACTGGCAATCTCCCGAAACCTTTGTCCAAGAGCAAAACAAAGCAACGGAGTATTGAATTACGATCTTATGACCATGATTAAGAAGATTAATCATGGTGGAACGAAGGGAGAAAATACAAGAACAGCTTCTGAATTTCTGAGGTGAAGCTTCTGTCTTTTATAGGAAGAAAGGGGAGCCTTTGTTAATGCTCGCTTTGTCAAATGTTGATGTGGCTGCACGCACGGATGTTTAACTAACTGCCGCAAGCAAATTTAATATGCTTATTCTTAGAATTGCCCAAAAGTGTCATGCATATATTAGTATGCCGTGTAGGTCCGTAAGACGGGAGATGGCTGCTACCTGCATCAAATGATTTTTAAGTTTGTTCTACACTCATAGTACTGTTTGTATATCTTTATTCAGTTCATATGATCACAAGAATTAGTCCCACATGTCTCCGGGCACGGACGAGTTGGTAAGAACTGGGGTGACGTGAGAGTACCTTCTCCGGTTTCACGGGTTCGATTCTTGTGTGGAGCATATTCCCCACTGACATATTGTGGTGTATGCTCTGAGAGTTAGTCCGTTATATAAACACCTGTCTACCCGTGTATATCCCTCGATTTAAATATTGTATATGTTAAGGAGTTTCTGACCTATATAAGGGGTTATTTCATTAATAGTCTAACATTTTCCTTGAGAATTAGTCCCACATTTTTGTTTCGAAAAGATATGATATCTTGTTTAGCAACTAATTTACACTTGACATGATCATATTGTTATATGTTGGTTAATCTTGGTCCATTGGATGAGCACATTTATCGGTCGTGCTTTACATAGAAGCTCATTCGACGGTCTTGGTGTTTCCAATATAGATTTACACGTACAAGAGGTAAATGCTTTATTAGAAATAATTCATGTTTCACTTTCCTTTCAAAAGGTTAGATACTTGATCAATAAAGGTAAAATAATGCTATTTAAATGACAGTTTTTGAAGATACTTTTTAGCTTATATTTTCATAAAATATAGAATGAAATGAGGGGCCGGGATTGTGCATCACATGATACTTTTATTTTTCAGTAGTCCAATTATTTGATATTGGTCATATATGTACTCTATAGATTATTCACTGTTCTCTTCGTTTGAAAGTTTGAGAGGAACTTTCAAACTTAATCCTTCTTCTATACAATTTGAGGATAAAGTAAGCTAATGGATTCAAAGTTTTGATTCCCAGATTATCAATAATTTTCAAATTATTATTCCTCCAAATTATTTTTTCTCGATAAGAGGCTTAAAAACTTTTGTTTGTAAAAATCTTCGTCAGGATCTTGTTTTATTTTAATTTTTTTTCCTTTCAACATAAACAGGAATAATTAACAGTTGAAATGTTATTATTATATTGGAAAATTTCTTAAGAAACCATTATTTTAATGATACTGGAAAACAAATTGAACACATGAACTATATTTACGCATGAAATGTGGACATGTTTACTTAATGTGCACTATATATTTGGGACAAGAAAAGGGAAACGTGGCTTTTTTTATATACAATAAAGTGGGAGGTTGGTTAAGAAGAATGGTTCCTCTGATAAAATATTTCGAACGCACTCTGAAAAGCTTTTATTATTATTATTAATATGGCAAAGGAACCAACCCCATCAAAAAAGTTAATAATTCCACGTACATGCAACTGTGGTTGGTTGAGTATGGAGACAAAATGTTGTCATGCAAATCCCTAACACAAGGTTTCTTGAGTAAATCTCACCCAACTTTACTATGTAAACATCCATATTAGCCTCATAATGTCGTAATTTCATTCTTCCTTTACCATCTTTTTTCTGGTCTCTGGTAACGCCTAGCTTCTTTAGTGTTTGCTGCACTTTCTTTCCTTTGTCTATTATGTGCCGAATTTATTTTTATTAAATTACCCAAGTCATGACACAACTTCTTTCTAAAAAACACTTTTATAAAACGATCTCATGCCTATTTTCTGACACGAATTTCTCGTTTGATTTAATCAATAAAAATATATTACTTTTGATGCTGAAAAGTACTACTATCTATTAGTTGACCCATTCGTTTTTCAAATGACCATCACAGTACAATTAGTTTATGTGTTTGTTGCAAAATTTATAAAACTAGATCTCACTTTTTTTGTTTTTTGCTGGGAATGCAATTGATCAATAACAACGGGGGTTTTCGATACACAAATTGTAATTATATTTCTGAACTAAATTTGATCAGATGAATTGCCACATAACTAAAAGTTTAAAAAAAAAACGACATAAAGAACCAAAATATTTGATACATGAAAAATGACTTCATTAAAAAGCTTGTAATGGGTGAGCCATTAAACAATAGAATACAGATCCACGCCCGTCAAAAGGAAATTAGTACGAGCCCAATTAAATAGAAAATATGGGCTGAAAAGAAACGGCCCACGAAAACGGAACTTGTGGAAACTCCAAAAGCCGTCGGGGTATTTATGTAATTGCAGAGGTCCAATTCAAAACAAGCCTACCTATCCCATTTTTTCAACGGATATATGAAACACAGTTACCTTTTCTATTCGTTTCGGAGTTTCTTTTCTGTTCCCCAAATACTATGGCAGTGAGCTTTAGTAATTCGACAAGTGGTTGAAGAATTGATACTTAGGAGAGAGCTTGTTCGGGGAAATGGTGGCTGTTAAGGTATATGAACCCCTTATATGGGTTCGACAGTGTTACTTGGATCTCTTTGATGAAATGAGTTGTTACTCTCATGATAATCACAAAACCCTAATGCTGGCTTCGTGAAAATAAAAAATAGTTTTTTGTTTTTAGGTGGAGTGTTTTTCTCTCTCTTCTTTTCCAATAGTGCTGCTATTTTCTGTCGCTTCTTGATAGCCACCATGGAGTGGAGAACAATGAATTGTTTCATCAGTTTTGTAATTTTCTTTATTTACTTTACCATTACAAATCACTTATGATTTTACCATCTATGCACTTTTCTGTAATTTTTCTTATAATTAAGGAGAGATTGAAGCAGCACGTAAATCAGCCTACCCGGAATCATAGAATGAACAACAGCGGTAATTTCAGATTTTCATTATTAGTTGTTTCAGTATTTTTTTTCCTCAATTCTTGTTTAGTGGTTTTCTTCTGTAAAATGTGCTTTGTCGTGAAAGTAGGGGAACTGAGGAATTCCAAGAGTTTCAAGGTTTTTATCCAAGCAGAGGAGGATAAATTTTGTGATTCTATTGACAACCAAACCAAGTAAATGTTGATTGCTTTACTATGTTTTCATCTCTGTTTTTGTCCTTCAGATTGCACTCACATTCTGGGTTTGCTGCTATATTTTAGTTTATTATGGATTTCATGAAATATTACCTCGCTTCCAAGTTCCAACCTAATGAACTCCTTGAAAAATATATATCTCATAAGCTCTTGAACAAAACTCAGGACATCAATCCTGTCAGAATCAGGCAAAAAAAAAAATTCCTATGCCTTAAAGAGAAAGTATCCTGTTTTTAACCTAACCGATTCCATGGAGACCTTCTGATACCTTATGATTTAAGGTTTAAGTTTAAGTAAATACCGAATTTTCTTCTTGAGCTCTTGAATAAATTTTTTTACCTCCTTGTTTTCATCAAATTAGTTTTGTTGCTGATTATTATAATTATTATTTTATATGCTTCAGAGGAGAATTAATTCCACCTCGCAGCGATGGTTATCCGCTAAATGCCAGTGGGTTAAAAGTAAGTATTTTTTTCTTTATTCATGGAAAGATTGTTGATTTCAAATTTATTGTACAATATGGTTCTTCATATTTTGCCACTAAAATTATGCCCAGTTGTTTGACTTCTTTGTTACCATGTTTACACGTATAGAGGGGCACTGGGCGTTTGGAGACAAGTAAAAGAAAGCTAGTTAAGCCTGGTATGTGCAAGTGGTCTAGAAAAAACAATGAGTTCCATTGTTTGAGTACACTTTTGTAACAATATATAGCCTGTGCAGTAAAAATAAATGATGGAAGAAAAGTTTTGGCTGATATTAGCAATGTGAATGCTGGCTTTTCAAAATCTGAGCAAGGGAAAAACCGTAGTACCGAGTAAGTTTTATTGAATTTTTTCATCGACTGAACAAATATTTTTTGAGCAATTGTATTATTTCATTGAGGAGTTAGGATTATTTGTTGAAAATCGTTGTGAAATCTTTATAAGATTCTCAATAATATATGCGAATGACCATTTGAAACAATCTTCACATAAACAAGGATATCTCTGAAATCAGTTGTGCATCATGTTTTCACTAAGCGTGAAGAAAGGAAACAAAAATAATCATGATTTCCGTATTGTAGGAAGAGTAAGATCGAGAGAATGCTGTATTCTAAAAGGTATGTTGGAAGACTCAAAAGATCTCATGTTCCAATCAAGAACTCATCTGTTACTTTTGCCAGCTTATCTGCCATTTTGTCTCGTTTCAATTTTTATTGTTTTGTTGATGATTTCTTGGTCACAGAGATACAGGTTATCAAGGCAAAAAGAAACCAACTTCATCAGAGCCACCTTCAAGGGTATGCAAAACATATGCTTTTGTAATAATGAATTTGCACTTGCCTAGATGCCAAGTGTAGCACACAAAATAATGTGTAGTGTGACTCAAAAGTGAAGAAAATGTATCTGGTCTGGTTAAAGTGATCAATGAGAAATCTACTTGACAATATTTTTTCATATTTTAGTTTTAACCATTCACCTTGGACATCACTTTCTCGATTTATTTCTCATTCTATGATTCACTTTCTGATTATTCGTCCTCGTCAGATTTCTAAAGAAAGTCAAACTTTGAAATTACCTGTGAAACAAGGGAGAGTGTCAGACTTGATTAAAGTTACAACAAGAAACCAAACAATAAAAAAGTGTAAGATTTTATTTTTCTTCTCTTGTCACCGCAGTCAATAAAGATTTACAGCATTTACTAAATGAGTTAACTGCACTCTATATTAACAGCTGTCAATGAAAATATAAAGGCCACCTCTTATGAGCAACGGAATAAACTTCAAAACCGTGGGTCTATAACTGCAACTGACAGGTATGAAAATTTTGCTCAAATCGATAAGTTGTAGCTGTCTTAACTTCAATATTTCTTCTCATTCATATGTTATTTTGGGGAAAGATGAAATGTCGCTTTTCCTTGTCTTTTGGTTCCAGGATATCTGCCCGAATTCCTCTTCATCTCACAAAGTTTTCAATTATGTGTTGTAATTGTTTTATTGATATCTTGAGTTTAAGTCGTTTTTCTTGTCATTGATTTGCCTAATTTTTGCTGTCTATGGTGTCTGAAGGAAATCTTTGCCAATGTACAAACCGGTTAGCCTGAGTGCAACTAGTGGCTTGACAAAGGTTGTGGTGAAGATATGCCTGCTTTTTTATCCTTGAAATTTCCATGTCACTTGTGAGGTTGATTTTTCTCTTAATTCACAATTTTTTTTCACAGAAAAATCCTGAAATGTCAGAGAAATCTAAGGGAAAACCTGGCTTTCCTGGTGAGATTGTCTAGTAAGGCGTGTATGTAATTCACAACTTTGCATTGAAGAGAACTAATTTAATGAAAATAATGCTATTTATCTTTGTGTTCTCAGTGAAGTCGTGTGTCAGGAAAAGTAATATACCAAAACCAACCATTTTGACCAAACCTCCCTGGGGGAGTAGAGCAAGTGATGGCTTTGTGATGATGTAAGTTAAATAGTTCATTCACTAAATATCAGACCTACTGTTGTTGAACATTTTTTGAATAAATATAGTGTGCATTTTTCAGGGCGTCAAGTTCTCTGATGAAGGTGAATTCCAGAGTTGTGCCAAGGAAGTCTGTCAAAGTAAGTCAAATGTTCGAAGGGGTTCCCCTCTTGTCCTGCACAATTAGGATATGTTTAGTCATAGAGAATTAGATATGTTTAGAATTGCATTTCTACGACTTATGAGACCAATTTGTCACCCATTGTAATATACGTTTCGTAAGGGAGCTGCGGATGGAAAATTTGGTGAGAATATTCAGCACTACTGCAGATCTTTCTCAAACTTACTTTTAAGTTTACGTATGTGATGACGTTACCCATCTCTGGCATGAGGCTTTGTATTTACTACTTTGTGCGAATCTGTGGTGTATGGACTTTGTACTGCTTTCCGCCTTTAAAATCCAAGAGTCATTGTTTGTAAGGTTCACTTTCTAAAACAACAGGTCCCTTGTGAACATAAATGACCATGTTCCTGCGGCATTATGTTACGTGATGTGTTGGAGCCTTTTGGCAAAGTCATTGTTTCTGTTGCGCACATGATCACTTTCATTTGGCTTCACATATCCAGCCTATCCCTTATGATTGAGTTCTCTTCTGCAAAATGAACATGCACCACAAGAGCAGGGTGGTGGGTAATTGATACTGAACTTATTCATATTTATGTGTACATGTTGCCTTAAAAGTTCACTTGTTACTGCTGTTTCCAAAGACACCACCACTGATTTGAAGCCACATGTTTCACCATGTTAAGACATCTATTGACATGAAGTCTCCTTATTTAGAGTCCTGAATGCGGGTGAGGTTTGAACTTGCCAGTGGCTCATCACTTGTCGAAAGCTAAACTTTTGATTGAAATTACTATGTCAACAACTCCTAGGCTCCTAACTCGATTCCATGTGCTGCCAGCTCTCTTATTGATTGTAATTTGGAACCATGAGCGTTTTACACTTAATCAACTTTAGAAGCAAAAGTTCTGTCAAGTGAAGTCTTGTTAATTGTGGAAACTATTTGTATTCTCATTTTCAGACAAACCCAAAATCAAAGCATGTTCACACTACGAACAAATTGAAAATTGGTTCAGTTGCTTCATCAAAGAAAAATCAGGACAAGAGTTCCCTAGTGAAAGATATTTCTTCTTCGCATGAGGAACTTGTTTCAAAGGAGGATCTTTGTGGTGGTACTAGCAATAGAGATAGAACTGCTAATACTATCATGTCGAAAAAGTCTGATCGTCGGAATTCATACACACGTCTATTGATGTCTGTGTCGAAGGTTAGTACCAATCGAGTACCCTCTGAAAAGTTCAGTAGTAGAAAAGTTTGTTACTAATTGCTTGTAAACAGTTTCTAAACCAATTTCATGAATTTTAAATGTAGGATGTGTCATCAAAAATTTATGATGATCGGAACCAACTTGAAGTTGCTGAATACGTTGATGATATATATCAGTATTATTGGGTCGTGGAGGTTACTCGTTTCCCATCACTACTAATCTGTATTTGTTAAAAAGTGCAAATTTCCCTGAATTTTCTAAACATCATATTTCTTCTCCTGAGTTGGACTCTTTCCCTTTTTCCAACCTCTGTGTATTTTTAACCTTTTTAAATTTGCAATTGTAGGCTCAGAATCCCTTAATGAAGAATTACATGGAAATTCAGAAGGAGATTACACCACAAATGCGGGGTATATTAATCAATTGGCTTATTGAGGTACCTCAATTTGCTGTAGTATTCTGCTAGCTTGAGCCAACTGTAAATGATCTCTCTGGGTGCAAACATTTTTGGTTGTAGGTTCATATGAAGTTCGATTTGATGGAAGAAACACTTTTCCTCACGGTATTGTTGTTAGATCGATACCTGTCCCTTGAGATCATAAAGAAGAATGAAATGCAGTTAGTTGGCCTTACTGCTCTTTTGTTGGCATCAAAATACGAAGACTTCTGGCATCCTCGGGTAATGATTTTCAAGCAATTTAACTCTTTTGCAATCTTGTAACAGTGTGCCTATAAGTACTTTATCCTTCATTGTTTGATGTTATATTATTCACAGGTTACTGACTTAATAAGCATCTCGGCAGAAACCTATACAAGAGATCAAGTGCTTAAAATGGTAGTTATACATTTCTGTTTTCTTTTTCGTGAATGCACTCTTTGTTATCTACTGCAAGATCATCGGTTGCATTATCATTTATGATTGCTGAAAGGATAACTAGTAAATGATTGATCCATATGGCCATATCCCTAGAAGCAGTGGTTGTTGACCACGAATAAATCCACACGTCTGAATTGCAGGAGAAGGAAATGTTGAGGAAATTGAAGTTCCGCCTTAATGAACCAACTCTTTACGTTTTCATGCTAAGATTCATCAGGGCTGCTCAAGCAGATACTAAGGTATGTAACCAAAACTGTTGGATTGATTTCTACTCATAACTGCACCAACTGAAAGCATAAATGCATCTTGATGTTTGCATTAAATGTAATGTATCATTTTAACTTAACTTAGTTTCACTTGGACATTGTTTTTCAGTTAAAAAATCTAGCCTTTTACCTTATTGAGATTTGCTTGGTTGAATACGAAGCCTTGAGTTACAAACCTTCAATGTTATGTGCGTCTGCCATCTATCTTGCGAGATGTACACTGAGAATTACTCCACCATGGACTCTACTTCTAGCCAAACATGCACGCTACGAAGAATCTCAAATCAGGTTCAACTTTTCTTGAAAACTTATCTCAAGTTCTATGTTAATATAGATGAGTTAACACTATTTGAATTCTGCAGGGAGTGCGCAGAGATGATTCTGAAGTTTCACAAATCTTCCAAAACAAATCTATTGAAAGTCACTTATGACAAGTATGGGAAGCTTGGATATGGCAGGGCTGCAAATTTGAAGCCTTTAGACATGCTCCCTGAATGATAATAGCCGCTTGTGCCATGCTGAGACATTCCATCGTGGAATCCTCTTGGTCCTTGCTTCTGACCCAATGTTTTAGATGTTACTACTATATGTTACACTTTCTCTTGTGGATTTCACATTTTTGTTCAAATCACACAAGATGTATGCATGTTGATGTATCTTAGCAGTAATAGCTTTTTTCTCGGATATCACACTTACTTGAGTTGATGCTGCAGAAAATGAATTTATATATAGTGAAGATAAATGGATTTTATGTTTGTGTGTCCCGAAACAAGCAGGGAAATATCATTCTCCACATTGCGGTTTCAATTATGAGTAGATGAGAAACAATTGAGCGTATTGAGCTAGTCAAACTGAAATATGAATTTCCTTTCTGAACTTTCAACATATATATATATATATATGTCATGCGATGATCAACACACTAAATCATTCTCTCTACACTGTTTCTTTCACGTACGTGGACTGATGAACTACTCAAGCTTCCAAGCTCTCTGCATTTCCCACCCCATTTGGAACCTTATTCATGTAATACGTGGCAGTATATGTTCTGTTGTATACAAAAGAAAAGTGGAAGTATCCGAGCTCTATGAACAAATAGCTAAACAATCCTGAGACATCATCAAACTACTGCTATCCAAAGTATCTCTTACAGCCTTGTAGAACTCCACCCAAGTGCGCGAATGAGCATCCGCATGACTCCACAGAAATGTGGGATTTGGGCTAGCAGGGCAAGCACCAACCAAGTCTATAACAGAGGCCGCAGGTCTCAATTGCTGAGGAAAATTGAACGCCAGGTTATCGACTTTATGTTCGTATATTTTCCCATTTCTGTCCAATTTATAACGTGACGTGCCTTGAAACTGCCCTTTTGCCTCCCAAGGAACTCGAGGGACACCCTTCAAGTTCCATCTAATCAGAATCACGTTCTCAGAGGGCTGCCAAATTCTTAAAACATCCAATGATATCTCCCGGAACAAAATTTTACCATGAAATCTCAATGCCCAGAATATCAACCTGTACTTTTCGATTCCAGTTATTGTGTTTAAAGGGTCCATAAATGTTACGTCATCCCTGCCAAGTTATCAAATAAAAATATATAAATAAACCCAATATTATTCATATTCTACAAAGCAGCTGAACAAGGTATAAGAAATTCAAATATCTGAGTAAATTTCCTTCAAGTATCACATAATCAGCATATAGGGTACCTGTAAATATCATAATTAAGGTCTTTGGCGAAGATGCACGGGAGGTCTTCACGTAGTGTCCGCACAGCCGACCCTAAATTGACGTAAAAATCATTTCTTTCGTCCTGCTTCTTATCCTGCACGCCTTGGGTCCGGTTAACCTGTGGAGGTTCGGTCTTGGTCTGAGGAGAGGCAGTAGAAGTTGAAACCGATGAAAGTGATAACAAACAAGAGGAGGTCTGGTGAACAACAATGGCGGAGGGTTTGTCTTTGGGTTGACGAAGAGAGGGAGAAAGATTTGGCAGAATATAAGCCATTTATTTTCTTGCGAATGCTTTCCAGCAACTGTACAAGCTATTATTGCCTTTTGAATTTTGATTTTATGTGTGGGTAGGCTAACCAAAGTGGGCTTCCTTGAAATTTTTAAGTGCTTTCCATTTTATGAATAAGGCCATTATTTCAGTTTATGTACAAATAGCAGACAATCTATCGATATTTTCGACATATTAAATAATTTCTTCTATACATAAAATAATTTCGTCTATAGAAGTTCAACATATTTTCCTTCTTCCGATGATTTCTAGTGGCATACCAGCATTACGGGATAAAGTAGTCGTCACCCATATATTAAGATAAACTAAATATTATTCATTTAAAGATTTACTTACCGCGGTTAAACGTTTTGTTATTATAGCATGACTATTGACAAACCAATACTTACATAGCCGCAATCTCTCGTTTTCCTGCCTCTTTAGAAAAATATCTCTACGCCTATTATTCTTCATAACCGGGCTTCCCGTTTCTGGGCCTTTGAAAATCTTAGCAACGGCCCAATTATAGTGGCATTTCAAAACCCCTCCCAAAATTTTCATGGTCATTGACGCACTCATTGGATTTTACTGATCCTTGTTCATTCTCTTATTTCATTGTGATCATTCTTTTATTGGTTGTAAAATAACAGAAAACTGCCAACAGATTCTCTTCTTGATACACTGGATCCCCATTTTGTGCCTTCGACAATCTTTGTTACAGCCCACATACACGAGTGCCCATGGTTTTATGGCCAGCCCAGCAACCATACTTGGGCTTATTCATTAGTTTATGACCCAAAAAGAAAAATTTACCCTTTAATTCCCATGGCTACTTCATTTCTGATTATTTTGTTATATTTGGATCATATTCCTTTCTTAATCTCTCAATAAATAATAGAAAATGAAATCTAAGTGTGTAGGTATATAGTTTGATATTTCAGTGCAATAGAATCAAGTATGGACAGAAATAAATGTGATGCCTGTAGTCAACTGTGACACTATTTTTTTGCATTCTTTTTTTTATTTTCAAATTTGATATGAAATATCAAATAATTCATGGGCTCCGTGTGGCTTTAGGACAAATATTTTAAAAAAAAATTTATGGTTTATAAGCTTAAAAATATGAAGTACGTGTTTGAACAAAGAATTTATAAAAGGTTTTGAAAGTTTTTTTTTTAAAAAGATGTTCTTCAAATATAATTTTTAAAAGATATTTCAGATAGATATTTTTATAAGTTTGGAATACAAAAACAAGGCTCAAACAGGAATTAAAAGGTTTTTACCGTTTTTCGAACACTTTATAAATTATTTAACTAGAAAATCATTTTATGAAAATAGATTTCAAAATACATTTAGCACTACAAACATTTTAAAAGCATTGTTTTCATAACATCTAACACATATTTATTTTTCAAAAATAATTTAAAATCATTTATAAAAACAGTTTACTATAATTATTTATCCTGATGGAGTCACAGTTTTCTGTAATTCAGCAATCAATTTATTGGAACCAAAAGTTTAAAAAAGAAAAGGGTAGTTTTCACGTTTGTTTCGTAGTTTATGCTTAAATTTCAAAAGTTAGTCATTGTTTAATAAACGAAATCTAATTAAGAAAAAACAACTATGTATATGTTTGTGTGTGAGAATACACTCTATCGACCATCCTTCAAATAACAACAAATTAAAATATAATACTTGAAATCAATTGGGAATAGCTAATATCACGAAAATAAAAAAAAATGAAATGAGGAGATTAATAACACGGGTGTTACGGAAACAAGTTTACTTTCACATTTATTCCATCCCATATCAAATTCAAGTACATATTTTTAAGGATTATAATTTATATTTGATCTCATATCCCACAAATTTATTTGAAAAATAAAGTTGGAGTGGCATGTCAACCACTACTGCCATAATCGCCACCACCGCCACTGCCACTGCCACCACCCCCTGCCCCATAATCACCACCACCTCCTCCTCCACTTGTACCACTTCCGCCACTAGCCCCTCCACCATAATCACCACCAGTGCCCGTGCCGGTGCCCGTGCCCATACCAGTGCCAATGCCAGTGCCAATGCCAGTGCCGGTGCCGGTGCCGGTGCCGGTGCGGCCACCAGCACCACAAGTTTGGTAACATATGCACTCCTGTTTCCACTTTTTACATTTGCCGGATAAAAAGCCTTCTTTCTCGCAAATTGTACGACAATTATCACTTCTAAAACAAAGTCCCTGATATTGTTTGCTTGGTGTCTCACATAATGTTGCTTCTGCATATAGTCTCTTTTCTTGCATGACTGCAGGCACCACGAAGAGAGAAGACATGAAATATATAAAATATTTAAATAACACTTTAATGGTTAGCTTTAAGGTAATATTTTGATTAATCAATTCAGTGATTAACCATAGCTGTATAAATTACACAAACCGAAATACTCACAAGAAACATAGAGAACAAACAGGACTAGCCCGAATAGCCACGACTTCATCGCTAACTTTCAAATTATTGTTCTTCTATCTCTTAGTTACTCTGAATTTTTCGAGGTTCTAATGAACTGATTGGTTCATATGGGAAATGCCCCTTTTATATAGAGAGAAATCATGAAAAATAATTGAAACACGTGACAAGAGATAGAATAGTCAACTAACGTGAAAAGAACATTTAATATAATTGGAGTCGGTAAAAATTTTCTACACAAAATATTTAATGAATGTTGCTGCCATAAAATATATGTAATGTAATATTTATTCTATTGAATCGTGTTAGTTGGCGCATGGAAATGTGATATTAGGAAAAGAGCTTACGATAATTAATAATAGAGTGTTTTTATTTCCACACATATATATATGTATCTTGGTCAACTATTGTAAATTCATCCACGTTCCTTCACGTAATTAAATTCGTCATGCACTTGTAGTAAAATGGAAAATTCCAAAAGGAACTTGTAAATAAAAAATATAATGTCGTGAGATGGTAATTTTTTTTAATATTTCAAGAGAAAAAGAGGGCAATAAATTCAAAAAGTCGTGAGATGAATGATGTTTGAAATTTTTCTAGTGATAAATATATTATCAAAAATCTATATAATCCAAATAGGAACGCAGATAGATGAATTTGTTATCCACGCTAACTATCCCCTTACTAACATCTCAACCCGTATATGCTGATTACTACAGTGTGTCACATATATAAGTGAGGATGTTATGTTCCCCATCTATTGGGGATGATAAAATTCCTTTGTAAGTATATTTGTTCACATAGTTGTTAATTTCTCAAGGGGAATAATATAAATGTAACTAAGTTCAGATGAGTGTCCACACGAGTTATGTTTGGATTTTGTACAAATACTTTAATATGATTTTAGTGTTTTGTAAGTGAAAAATATAACATGTGTTCGAATAAAATTTTTTTGTAAAAATTTATTGGCATTTTAGAAAATAGTTTTCTTAGAATAATCAAGCAGGAATTAAAAGTTTTTAACATTTGTTGAAACACACCTTCTTAATTATTTATATCTATCAAATCATTTTTTAAATAGGTAGCAAAATATATTTTTAACTCTACACTCATTGTTATAGAACTTTTTTTCCTAACTCCTAACACATTTATTTTTGTTGGAACTTTTTATTCAAATGCAGAATCAGGATCGTCGAGGATAGTGTTGAATACTATTTCTTTAAAACGATATTGCCCCGTCCAGGTGCTTACGGTTTGTGGCAATCGTTTCTCAAAATACAACGACGAACTTCTCATAATAGGAGCACACCAAATTGCGAGAACAAAGAACTTTCAGATGCGCCCATTACGAAAGTGCGACGTGCACGTGCTTCAAGTTTTTTTGGAATATTAATTTGCTTGGAGCCGGACCACGTGCACGTCGCACTATCGCAATGGGCGTTTTGAGGTGATACCAAGTAAATTAATATTCCAAAAATATCTACTCGAAATGTAGATTCAAGTTTTCAAGTCAATTTCGACTTTTATCCGACGGTTATAACTCGATAAATTAATTTGAATCTTGCCTATTTCCAACAATTTTTTAATCTTATAAATATGTTTATTGCACCCAAAATTAAATCTGAAATCATGAAAACGGTAGTTGTCAAATGTTTTTTTGCAGTTTCTGTATTAATGAACTAAATCACAAATTAGTTATTGCTTAATCAACATCTAATACATTCCAATGCCATTACAACTCTAATTAATTGGAAATAACTCCGTACACACAACACACGTACTCTATCGATTATCGAGCTTCCTTCGATTAACCAAGAAATATAATAGTTGAAGTCAATTATCAGATATTTCCAACCCTATATTTAGATGAATCAAAAGTGGGATTTGGAATTGGAATCCATGGATTTAGAATTCCATTTTCGTGTTTGATATGAAAGAGGAAATGTTATTTAAGAATATGATTTTACAATTAGAAATAATAGTAACATAGAAAAGCTATATATCACCTATAATTAAATATATAACTATTTTATAAAAATATTATTATTATTATTATTATTACTAGCATTATTATTATCGTCTTCATCAATACATCTATTGCAATATTTACTTTATTATGGTAAAAATAATTTTATGAAAATGAAAAAAAATATATTAAGCAAAATTCAGAATTTAAAGAATTTCATCATACAGTTTTCAATAAATTTGACAACTTTTAATTTAAATATAACTGAGAATTTTAATGATCAATTGGACTTTTAAGAGTAAAAAATTTAATTTTTAATGTACATAATTTTTTGGAAAAATATTATATTATATATGATAATTAAAAGGTGTGGATTTGGAGTACAAAATTTTAACAATCGTAGAACATTTATAAGTTAATATTCAAAAATATTTTGTATTTTGATAGTTCACTTCACCACGAATCTCATAAAATCTCTTCATTTGGTTAAGATTTTAGTTGGTTAAACCAAATTCCAATAAATAGCAATTTGAAATCCCATCTTCCAAACATTTAAAACGGGATTTATAATTCCAAATTCCATTTTTTTCAACTCTATCCAAACACACAGTCATGATCACGAAAAAATATTGAGACGAGGACATTAATAACATATGTGTTGCAAAACAAGTTTACAGCAACATTTATTCTATCCCATTATCAAAGCTAAATACATACGTTTTATGTATTAATTTTTATTTGAACTCAAATATGAAACATTTAATTGATAAAAATTAAGGTGGCATCTCAACCGCCACTACTATAGTCGCCACCGCCACCGCCACCGCCACCTCCACCTCCACCTCCCCCGCCTATATCACCACCTCCTCCTCCACTTGTGTAGTCTCCACCGGCAGCCCCTCCACCATAATCACCACCAGTGCCACCGCCGCCGCCGCCTGTGCGACTTGTCCCACAATTTTTGTAACACAAGCACTTTTGTTTCAACTTTTTACATTTGCCTGATGAAAACCCTTCATTCATGCAAATTGTATTACAATTACTACTTCCAAAGCAAAAGCCCTTATATAGTTTGCTTGGAGTAGCACTGGTACATAATGTTGCTTCTGCATATAACCTCCTCTCTTGCACAACTGCAGCACCACAAAGAGACAGGACATGAAATTATACTTCCACCTTAATTAATTGACCATCATGTCACCATTTAAATTATTAAATAATACCTTTAATGGTTAGTTTTAAGGTAATTCTTGATTAAGTGATATAATTGTTATAACCATAGCTGTACAAAGTAACACAAACCGAAATACTCACAAGAAACATAGAGGACAAACATGACTAGCCCAAATACCCAGTGCTTCATCGCTAATTTTCAAATATTTTTCCTCTCTTATTTACTCGGAACTTTGAAGTTCCAATGAATTGAATTGATTGGTGCATATGGGAAATGTCCATTTATATAGGCATAAATCGTGAAAAATAGTTGAAACATGTGGCAAGAGATAGAGTCGTCGTCTAACGTGAAAATAAACATTTAATATATTCGAATGGTATAGTTTAAGGTAAAAGATTTCTATGTAAAAAATTTAATGAATATTGCTGCCACTATATTATATATATATATAATGTAATATATATTCTATTGAACTGTGTTAGTTGTTGCATGGAAAAGTGATATTAGGAGAAGAGCTCTCGAAGTTAATAGTCTTACCATTCACACATCTATACTTTGGTCAACTCTTGCAAATTCATCCACGTTCCTTCGTGTAATTAAATTCATCATGCACTTAAGTAAAATGGAAAAGTTTCAAAGAAATTTGTAAAAAAAAAACGTAAATCAAGCTTAAAAGGAAGTCATCCCTTTTTTATTTAAAAGAAAAAAAAACGAACAACATTTAAAAGCAACTCGTCCCTTTATAATTTTTAGGGTCCGATAGTTGCAGTTTTTCAACTACCAATCACAAATTTAAAACTTAACATAACAAATTACCTATTAATATAATTTATAAAATATATTATAAGTTTCTTAGTTACCTATATATTTAATTTTCTAATCTAAAATGCATCCATTACTTAGACGACAGTTCAACTTGGATTGAATTGACAAGAATAAAATTTGAAAAACCCAAACAAAAGTTTTAAGAGAAACATGTAACCTGGTACAGCTTGGATGTGATTGAATTGAGATTATTCAAATCCATTTGAATTGTTTTTTTTTTTGTGTGTTTTTAAATTCCCATACACTTAATTTGGTCACATTTATTAATAAATGTGAAAATATTTATTTGGAACTTGATGTTTAATCAACTCCTGCCCTCTCTCTAAATATTTACAAAATCATTGATATTTGCCCCAAGGGGCACAGACGAGTTAGTAAGATTTGGGATGATGTGGGAATAACTTCCTCGGCTTCATGGGTTCGATTCTCGTGTGGAGCATATTCCCCACTGAAATATTGTGGGGTATGCTCTGGGAATTAGTCTGTTAGATGGGTCCTCTTCCTCGGGCCCCTGATTATTCGTGCATGTCCCTCGATTTACCATCTGTATGGGCCAAGACTTCTGACCTATACAGTGGATTAGCCCATTAATGGATTAACTTTAAGAAAAAAAAATCATTGATATTTTCTCATTTAATTGACGTAATCTTGGATATTTATTACTTGTAATTTAGCTAAACATATTAAAAATTTCAAAGAAAAAAGAAAAAAGAAGAGTAAGAAATTAGATTGTATAGGAACAAAATAACAACATTTTTTTTTACAGTTAATAATTTAGTGAAATAAAGTAAATGTCCAACATTCGTCAAAGTCAAACCGCTTCTCATCAGAATCACTCATATAATACGATTTTATTTATTACAATACAATGCTTTTATCTTCTCCTCTCCACTTTCTACGGTGAATTTATTCACAAGTAGAAATCAAAGGTCTCTTGTCCGTCTCCTTCCCTTTGATGCCCTGTTACTTGGATTTTCACAATTCTTGGGGACCTCCATTCCCCATTATTTCCCAACTTTCATCTCCGGTACGCGATAATTCTTCTTCCCGGATTGTACTTTTTGTTTCCCTTTCTGCCACTGCGCATGGTTTCTTGATCATTTGTTTGTTCTTGCGTCGAAATTATCATCATATATTTCATGCATGGATGTTTCTCATGGGGCCTTGACGTAACTCTTGCAATTTGCAAGAACGTATGGTTGTAAAGGACTGTGTGATGCAACGTGCAATAGTTATGTAATGTTTTTTCTCACGATCTTTTCATTTTCATTTGTTGTTTTTTATTTGGTGATCTCATCAGTTTTGCCTGCCTGGTACTTGTTGAAGCAGGGTTTATAATAAATATTCGTCTCTTGCATTGGCCAGGTTGGTTTTTCGTAGGGTGCCGAGCTGATTTTACAGGTGGATCATGTTGTGTTATCTGTTATTTTCACAACTCCGAGCTTCTTGATTTTATTCCACATCTAAAACTAATCAATGGAAAAATGTACTCCTTAATGTATATGACATATGTCAGAAGTTCTTATTTATGTCTCGCCTATTGTTCTAAATTAGAAAACTTCTGCAAAAATGAAGAAAAATTGGTGAGGCCATGAGAGCACGAGTAGAAACCCCCGAAAACATAGAAGCAAATAGAATCAAGGTGCCCCTGAGTTTCTTGGCAGAATATCTGGTAATAATCCCATTTGTTATTGTTCTCAAAGGTTGGTGGGATTAGTAATGGCATGACTAAATGTTAGTAATGCGTAAGCAATAATGATTAAGAGATCTCCAAATAAATGAGAACTTTGCCTTCATATGTGTATTCTGAATGATGATCAAACTACTTGTTTGACTATTTATTTCCTGTTGTTCATGTTTCTTAGTCCCATCGTTCAGAACTTTAGGTGAAATTGCAGGATTCCTGATTTCTTTTCTAAACACTTATATTAAGAATCTGTCCAACAAGCTCCGCATATGCCTCAGTTCTCAGGTCCAGTTAGAAACGTCACTTGCTGATATATGTGTAATATAATCTTATCAAATACCAGGGGCTACTTTTACTTGCATGTTTCGATTTTCTTCATTTAAATATCAGATGCTTCTTAATATTCATAACTTGGCAAGGCCAAAATGCCCGGTGCTTCGCTAACTCCCAAAAGAAAGGCTGACATGGGAAACTGGCATTTCGTGCATTTTGACTGTGCTGTCTTATTTTAGGTATCACGTGATGAAAAGTATTCAGTGAAGCTACAAGAATGACATCTGTCAGTTTCAAATACTGGGATGATTGTGTGGATCCTCTAGACTTGGACTTAATGTGGTCAGATCCTGATGTGAAAGCAGAGTGGCTCAATGTTGGAGAGACCAAGGGATCGAAGGTCCATCTATCACGTGATCCTGATGGTCAACCTTATTTAACACAAACTGAGATGAAGGTGAAGTCAACTAAATTTTTATCGGGATGTCACCAAATTGGATGAGTTTATTGCCTCCCGGAAGAAGTTATCTTTCTAAATTAAAATCTAACCTCTGAACTCTGAACAATGATGCTTGTAGGCTGTGGCTGGAATCATTGTCCGAAGGCATTTTGTCTCGCAGATAGATTCGGTATGATAACTCAAGTGCAATTGTGGTGAAACAATCATTTTGTGAAGTTACTAGTCAGGAAATTAAATTGTATCCGAACTAGATTATCAGATATGGAATAATGAAACAACTTGAATATGTATCTTGGCAAAAAAAAAATTCTTGTTTTGGTACCTGACACCGTTTTATATCCTAGTAATAAAAGGTGATCTAGAAATGTAGTCAAACTACTGCAGTTTCTACCATAGTTTTTAGTCCGTCATGTATATGTGCTCCATAGGACATGCTTTGTGCTATTGCCGAGATTGAAAGTGATAGGCAGCCTCTTGCCACAAGGTATCACAAAAAATCGAAGGAGGTCACGGTGGGTGTCATGCAAATATCACCTAAAACCGCAGAATGGCTGATCAGGTGCCAATTGCTCTAAGATTGATTTGAGCTTTATATTCAAATGGTATTCGGAACGAGTTCAAGTTGTGTTTTCATGCAGAGATCAGGGTAACCGGACCTATGAATTGGATGTGGAATCAAAAGTTCTATACAAGCCTTTTGTGAATGTTTATTTTGCTGCATCCTATCTAAAATGGTTATCAAATTTTGATCAAATGTAAGTTGGTTAAGAGGGATTTAATTTCCTCACTTGAGTTGTTATTTCTCTCCTCTTCCTCTTCCTATTTCATTTTTTCTTCTTTCTTTATTTCAATGTGCACCACTTGCCATCCTCTTGGAACAAATTTTCCTTAAAATTTAAAACATAAACATGTTTTTAGAGAGAGAAGTGAAGAGTTCATGATAAGGGCTTATAGAGGGGGTACGAAGAAGGCTACCCACAAGTCAACTTTGCCATACTGGAAGAAGTATCTCTCAGTCAGGGAAAGTCTTCCATCCAGGTACCCACTCTCCTTAGTGAGAACCCTGTTAAACTTGTAAATCACTAAGATATGCTTTTAATATCTATCATTCTTGATTTTTTGCACGTGCTGTGAAAGAGTGATTTTGATAAAGTTTTTTATATCCCCTACCAAACTATGTCTATGGTGGGAATTGCAGTGATTTTTAGTATCTTTCTAATTTTCAGAAAAATTTTTGGGGTTGGTTCTGTTCCTAATGCTCCTTCAGCGTCCTCCTCATCTGGTCCTGGTTCTCCAATGAAAGGTATTCCTGATGGTAAAATTTATGTCTCCTCTCTGTAGTACAGCATGTGGATATTGCAATCTTGGCATCCAAAATTCATTATTTCTATGCAGTCTTTGATGGGATAATCCACGAACGCACTTCACCTAACCCCTTTCCAAACCTTTGCCTAGTATCTGTATAAATAGAGTTTCTCACTTCACTTACTATAAGTAAAGGTGCAGGTCCAATCAAAACAACATGGGACACTAGAACCTCCCCTGAAGACATGGAGCAGATGTGGAATAATCCTAATGTAAACAAGGAATGGAACAAATCTGGTGAGAAACAAGGAAAAGTGCGATTCTCTCATGATGTGGAGAGGCGCCCTTATCTTTCTCGAGTAGAACTAAAGGTCCGAATGCACCGTTTATTCTTGGAAAATTTATGAATGCTATAGTGATCATTCTTAATTTTCACCATAGTCATTCTGTAGTTTCTAGCTTGGCTTGCAGCCTTATGCTATATGTTGCACACTGTCGTGTTCCTATACAGAAAAAAGATGATAGTTTGAAATCATAATGTGAGCAGATCAACTATTCATATAAAAGGGGTGTCTTATTATTATTATTATTTGGAGGAAGGGTGTATTATTATTACTATACACAAATGTATGTATGATTTAGTCAAGTTTCAAGTAATTTTGTTAATTAATTACCATTCACCAGTTTCAAAAGATTTTGCTTGTACCATTGACTTGGTTCCTCGTAATCTATAAAGCAATCAATGTATCTCTTTGTAGCACACTATTCATTTTTCACATAATCCACCATTGTGATACTGATGGTGGTTCTGTTCTCTGTAGGCAGTAGCAGAAATCATTTTGGGAAGGCACTTCAGCACCAAAGGAGTGAAACCTGTCAGTATTCAAATAGTTTTCAAATTTATGTGAAATTCTGTCTCGTCATGTATCATGCAACCAGTTATTGGGATTTAATATGTGAGATTGAACCAGTTGAGTTTCTACAACACTAGGACATAAAGGAATGAAAGAACCAATTAAATAAGTTCAATAGCGGATGATTACAAACACTGGATGTATCATCATTATATATTGTCATGTACAAGATATCAGTAAAGATAACATTGCATGTATGAAATTCTTCCACAGATTGTGTTATGTGCTATAGCAGAGATGGTTTGCATGCGGTTCGTGAATGGAATCGGGCAACGAACAGGACTCATGGGAATCGACTATCCCACAGCACGTTGGCTTTACAAGTATGTCTACCGAGATTCACATAAAGCTAACAAGTCTACACACAAAAGCTTCCAAAGTGTAATCTTGAATTAGGCCCCAAAAAGATATTTTCAAGATTGATTCTCAAACTTGTGGGATCCTGTATAGGGACTTGGGCTACAGAAGTTACGAAGTTGAGTCGGTTGAAGATCTTACCAAGCCTTTTGTTTCCATGTACTTTGGTGCAGCCTATATGGCTTGGTTATCAGAATACAACGGCAGGTATGTTGCTTATCCACCAAATATTTATTCTCAGTCATGCTGTTTTCTCTACAATCCTGAATCAACATGTTAGTCTTGATTAATATGTCAGGGAAAGAACTCCGGAATATGTCGTTCAGGCCTATCTTTCCGGGCCGCAGAATGTAAACCTTCAAGAAACGGGTCCTCTATGGTTCAAGTTTCAGGAAACATTATCCCGCTATGAAGATAATAGGAAGTATGGATAGGATCGAGCAACATTGTTGGTGTCCATTAAGCTTTATCTTTTATGTTCATATTCTGATGAAGGAAGCTTTTCTTTCAGGGAACAAGGCAATTGCATCATTCTGTGAGATTTGAGGCTGACTCCACATCTTGTGGTATACCAAAACAAAAAAAATATGTATTTAAACTCCATTGTAACAGGTCACTTGACTGACTAATTGTCATGTTCACTTTTACTTGAGAGCACTTTGAAAATCTTACATTTTTTCTGCTTCCTCCCACAGAAGAAAGATAAGAAAAACGGCACTATGTTCACAATTCCTTTGTTGCATTTACTATTAGATGCGAAATGTGTACTTATAAACAAGTTTTGCTGTTAATAGTCACTTTCATAGATAAGCGTTTTTTTGTTGATTAATTGCTGGTAAAGAACTTAATTAACTCTGTCCCTCTACATTGTATTATTTGGACCTTTCTCGAACTACTCATAAATTCTTGGACCTTCCTCCAGTAATTTATTTAGATAGATAAGGCCAAGACTTGAAGCCCACTACCTGTCAGGACTTTAATGGGCCCACCAAAGAGTCGCCCAAACATGAATTGCACATCCTTCAAGTTTGGTGGATATTTTCCCCACCAACCGCCAACTTTGTGCCGTCCGCAAATAATCGTTATAAGACAAATAATCCAACCGTCCATGGAATCATTAGTTCCAGTATTTACCAATAATAATATAATAATTTCATTGACTTGTTAGTTGTCACCACAACATGGTCTAAATGCAAGTCAAAAGTTAAACGATATTAAAATCAATAAACGTGGACCGAGGGTTAAATTTTTTTTACCATGAAGTGTGGACCAAGTTTATTTTTATTCAAATTTAAAATTTTACTTCAGTCATAAGATTTGACCAACAAATTATTTGAATTCAAAATTAAGTTGAATTTATACATTAGTATAGAGATAATTTGGGAGAAGGGGAGAGCAAAAACCAGATTAAACCAGAAAACTAAGATAAAACCACTGTTCAGAACAGACTGGAAAAATAGGTTTCAACGTTTGTAGTAAAATGATCCATGACATGGATCAAACTATAGTCGGGCTACATATGATCTTAGGTAAATTTAATTACGGGAACAAAATATAGCATAGCAGAAAATTTTTTCTTTTCTTCTTTATATAAAGGAAGTATTTTGCTGTAAAAAAAAAACAAAACAAAAAGTATTTTCCCGTTCTTTTTAATTTTTTCACGACAAGTAGGATAATTGGTTTGATGAATAATATTCACTTCGGGATTCCTAATGAAACATCTACCATAAAAAATAATATTTTTAAAAGGCTAAAATCTTTTAAATGTTTTGACATTGGATACTCGCCACAAGTTCTTTCTTCACTGTGCGGGTGATAATTATTTATTTTGAGTTCTATTCATATTCTGTCGGCCAATATTTGAATTAGTATACATTGTTCATTAACTCATATTTATATGTAATAGAATATTCAATTTTGAATTGTTTATATTATATAACCGATAATTCAGAAGGAATAGAAAAGTTTAACCGACAATAAATTGTTGACTAATTAGCTATCATATGCAGAAGTCTACAATTTTGTCCTCTGCGTGTCCATCACTAGATATATTCGTAATGCCTTAAATGTCATTTAAATAATCGTGTAAATTATTTCAAAGTGACCAATCTATATAGAAACCAGTGCCTTCTGTATGAGTTAAAAATAATCGAAACTAAGTTAGCAAAAAGTGTAAATTAAATTTAATTTTTTTCCTAAGTTTTATCAACACATGTAGAATAAAATTGATGATTTAAGGTGATTTTGTCGAATTAAAAACTGATTATTTAGTGTAGTGTTATAAACTAGTTTTATTACAAAATAACTGTCGTGCTTTTAATGAGGATTTAAGTTGGTGTCACGTCTGAGGTCTATAGATTTAGGTTAATATATAACATGGGATCGATAAATATGAATAAACTATAATTGAAATTTAATAAAAACAAGTTGATCTTAAAAGAGTATATAAACTTGATTAAGAAGGGAAGAGAAGACAAAATGGCTTTGAAAGAGACAATTTCTCTCACTGCGCCGTGGAGAAAGGAAAACGATCACCCCCATTCGTCCCCCTGCTCCAGTGATCCGAGTACCACTATTACTGCCTCCGAATGCAAATTCTAGTCTCAAATTTGGAACTTTACAACCTTAATTGTGTTCGCGGAAGCAGTAATGCATGAGGGCGGCGGCTGGTTACAAGCAAGATAAACTTCGTTTGAATCAATTGTGCCGATGTGTCGGAGGTTGTTTGATTTTGAGGTAATTACTCACAGACCTAAAATTTTTTGAAGTGTCTTTGGATTTTCCGGTGATTGAAACAAATTTTAGAGTAATTAGAAAAAGAACAGAGCTTGATGATTTTAAAATCAAGTTTTGATGGTAAGTTTCACATATTGGAGCAAGTTAAACTCTTAAGGTTTCGAATTTAATTATTTTTATGGACACTCGTTTAGTTTTACGTTGTTGACTAAGTCGTGATATTTTTAATTTGTTAATCTTCTGAAGAAAACTAGTTTTTTAGCTGTACGAGCTGAAGTGTTTTTGAAGTTACTTCAATGGTTTATCAATCTTTTTTAAATGGTTAATCAAGTTAATCAAATATTTTAGTTTAGTTTTAAAGCTCAAACATTAAAATAGTGATCACTTGTGTTTGACACCGAAAAACTTGCGAATTTGGAATTAGCAATATTTAAGTTTAATCTGGTAGCTTGAGACTTGAAATTATGTTTCTACTGCTATTTGAAATATGGGATATTGACTAATTACAGGAATTTGGTTTGTAGATATTTATTGGGATTTCTGAAATTGCGAAAAACTTAAACTTTTGGATTTAATGATTTTGTTGAATACTCGTTTAGTGTCGGATTTTTGGTTAAGTTGACACCGTAATATTTATTTATTAAGAGCTTTTTAAAAAAAAATTATTTATGAGCATATATACGCCATATATACGCCGAAGTGTTTTTGAAATCTATATTCTGTTTTTGTATATATAAAGGAAACTGTTATTCAGAGACTAACAAGTTAGGATGACTCATTAAAAAACCACAATATTTTATTAACAACTCAACCAATTCGTGAACTCAATATCCTATTTGAGTGAGGTAATTTGGGCCTACAAGATTTGTTTGTTCTTAGGTACAATTATGGAAATATGTTTCTTTTGTCAATCAGTTAGTAAATACTCTTCGAAATGCTATCTTGATCAATTGTATTTTCACAGTTCAGGGGTTTTGTTCCTCGAAATGGATTTCCTATTGGTGGATTTGTTCGAAACTATAGTATTCCAACAGCATTGGTCTTCGTATGTCAAACTTGCTGAAATTGATGATCAAATTTCTGTGTATCTATATGTATAATTTACGAACACTAGTTTTTTCACTTGTATTGATTGTGTCTGAATTAGGGTTTTTGTTGGTGATTCAGTACTAATTAATTTTCATTGGGTAATCCTTGCATGGTTTGTAGCATTTTAGGGATTCTCTGGATGCCTTTGTTGTGTATTTAGTTACTGCATCGCCATGTTTACTTTGTCCGAAGGTTAATTCCAAACATTCCTTTTCTGCAGTGGGTTCAGGAACTCTAATTGTTGTTATGGTGTTTCCTGTATCTCGAAATGAACCAGAAGTTCTTGAACTATTACATTTATGTATACCGTAAAGATCAGTGAACATGCTTTTAAGTTTGTTGTTTCCTTTGCTGTGAGGATTGTGGTGCTTCTCGGTGGCTTTTGTAAGCTACAAACAGCACCGTGGCGGCAAAAGTTTTTCCAGTTGAATCTGCATTTGGATAAGGAGAAATTCCGCAATTTCAATATGGAACCATCAAAAACTCATGATTTGGGCCAATTCAATTCCGCGCAGTTCAGAAATGATTGTCTTGGTCCTGAATCGATAGTGTATATGGTGGATACTTCGTGCCATGCAAATGCAAATCTGATGCCTTCAGATATTTATCTTTCAGAATCTAAACCTGTTAATAATTACTCCATACAGACTGGTGAGGAGTTTGCTCTTGAATTTATGCGTGACCGGGTCAATCCTAGAAGACCACTTATTCCAAATGTATCGGAGGATTCTAGTCATGCACCTCGTTACATGGAACTAAAAAGCATTCTAGGAATAAGTCAGACTGGCTCTGAATGTGGTTCAGATATTTCCATGATTTCCATTGGAGAAAAAGGTGGGAGAGAATTAGAGCGTAAGAATTCATCTTTACATGCAGAAAAGGTTAATGTCAAGTCTTTGCTATTTGTGCAATCGGTGCCACACGTATCACCAGATTATAACGGTAACTATAACGTTATGAATTCTTCATCTGGAGAGTCTGGTACCTCATCAACAAAACTTAAGATTCTCTGCAGTTTTGCTGGTAGAATCCTACCTCGACCTAGTGATGGAAAGCTCAGGTATGTTGGGGGTGAAACACGCATCATCCGGATAAGGAAGGACATTACATGGCAAGAATTGTGGCTGAAAACCAATGAAATTTATGGTGAAACACACATTATAAAATACCAGCTTCCTGGGGAGGATCTTGATGCTTTAGTTTCTGTATCGAGCGATGAAGATCTGTTAAACATGATGGAGGAGTGCAATATATTAGAAGAGGGAAAAGGATCAAAAAAGCTTCGGATGTTTCTGTTCTCTTTTGGGGAGTTGGATTATACTCATTTCACTCTAGTAAACTCTGATGGTGATTCTGAGATGAAATATTTAGTTGCCATCAATGGTATGGATAGTAGAATGCAGAAAAGCTCAAAACTAAGTGATTTAGCTGGCTTTTCTGGGAATAACTCAAATTACTCTGAAGCACTGAACATTGAGAGGGAGACTGGTAGGACTGTGTCTGATTTTTTAGCAGTTAACAACATAAAATCGGCTGGTGTACTTGTTCCATCAACGACAACTGAATCTTCAAAATTTATTCTACCTCTTTCCTCCAAAGGTGATGAAGATAATTTGCACTCCTTTCATGGTCAGATATCACAACATGATGTAGACAAGCAATATCCTCCACCATTCGGCTGCAATTTGCATCCCCCTTATAACTTGCCTCCTAAGACTCAGAAAGGGGATTCATTGCATGACACCAAGTTGCAAGAAAAGGAAGGAAATCTAGAAGCTAATGTTTCAACTCATACCAATAGTGCAAGTAATCAAGCATCAGTCAATGAGCAATTTGTTTCTTCACAGGCCCAACTTTGTAGCTCAAGATCTAGTTTTCTTGTTGAAGAATCATCTCCCATATCTTCTAAGCTGGATGGTGAACTTTCGTCAAAGATATTATGGAGTGACGGGAGACCCGTGGAATATATGCAGATCTCCAAAACTTCTGTTGTTCATCCACCTGGACTTCCTGGATCCTATGACTATGACAACGGGTGTCACACCTCTGATGTTTCCCCTGTTATAGAATCATTAAATTCCGTGTCTCATCCTGCCAACGTGAGCTACTTTGAGCCCTCTTGTCCTCCAGATCGGGGCTTTTATTCTGAATGTATTCCTCGAGAGCAGGCAGAGTTGCTCAGCAGAATATCTAAGTCAGATGATTCATACAGTTCTCATTTTCTTGTTAACCAGTCAAACAATGACGCTGCCCAGCAGGATTTAATAACAGAATTTGATGAAAAATCTCAACCTGGGAATGCAGATATTTTTATGAAGACATCAGTGACTAATGAAAAACCATACCCCATGGAACGTGAAACCCTCGATCATGGCCTTAACAGGAACCAAAAACTGAATGAAGAAGATCCGATTGACATTAAAGGTCCTATCCATGTAAATCAAGTTCTTATTTCAGAGGCAGAAACTTGTCTAAGTCTCCCTACTATTAGGCATGAGGATTCGAGACAACCTTCTCAAGATCCAACAGGTGACGTCAATGGAGCGGTCAGCAGTCATTCGATTGCATCTAATGCCAATGGGGATCCTCAACCTTCTACATGTACATTAGCTCATGAAAAACTCAGTGTTAGTGGTCCAACGACCACACAGGGAGACATGATAAATGATATCAATGACCTAATCACTGGTGATCTGCTTTCTGAAATTTTTACAAAAGCTATTCTTTCTGATATTTCATCTGATATTGGTCCTCTTCAGAAACATTGTTCTGGCGTGAGTATGAATATAGAATACCATGTACCCAAGCGTTGGTCCTTCTTCCAGAGACTAGCAGGGGATCAATTTGGGAGAAGGGATACTTCTCTTATTGATCAGGACCATGTTCTTCCCTCTGACCTTACGAAAGTTGAAGAGGGAGACCCATCAACTTGTAGATTCCTATCTCCGGCCAGAGTTCCTCCGAGTCACATGGAAGTGCGCCACATATTTGGTGAAGATGATCGGAAAGGCTTGCCTCATGGAGATGAAGTAGTCTCAGTAGCACTTCTTTCCAACTATGATGTATCAAAGGGAAATAACAGTGAAGGCTTGCTATACGATGATTTGATGGATAATAACACAAAACACGAAGACTCGGATTGTGAGGTATTGTCTTTTTGTTGTTCAATTGTGTCAAATAGGGGTCTTTACTGGGTATCACTGCTTTTCCATGGTTCTCAATATAAACAATGTTCTAGGATGGAGCCGGGAATATCAGCTTACCTCATTTTGATCCATCGCTAGTGGACTTTGATATACACTCCTTACAGGTTTGTGCCAATATCATTCTATTGTGGAGTGCCTTGTTTTTTTGCAGTTATCATGCAATTAGAATCGATGAATCAATTAACCAGTTGCTATTTGGCAACTGTTTGAATGATTTGGAACAGAAACCTGGTGAAAAAGTTGCAACTTAGCGACTAAATAAATGAGAATCAACAATTATAGTTTCTTAACTTTTAGCTGTTATTTTCAGATTATAAAAAATACCGATCTTGAGGAATTGAGGGAACTTGGTTCTGGCACATTTGGGACTGTATATCATGGAAAATGGAGAGGCTCAGATGTAGCAATCAAGCGAATAAAAAAAAGTTGCTTTACTGGTCGACGATCAGAGCAAGAGAGATTGGTAATCTTCCTTAATGCGTATACACACTAAAGTTTTTCCTATATATGCTTTAGACTGTTGCATGTTATAAGTGGATCACCACCAGCTAATTCTTCAAAAAATTTTCTAATGCTTAGAAGTTATGAGCAAATTGATGGGATCCATGTTGCTCTTGCTACACTGCTTTTTCATCAATATCATTTTCTTGTCACCCTTATGGAATTGGTTATTATTGTTTTCCACATTTCAGACCTTTGATTTCTGGAAGGAAGCTGGAATCCTCTCAAAGCTTCACCACCCAAATGTGGTTGCATTTTATGGTGTTGTACAAGATGGACCAGGGGGAACTTTGGCTACTGTGACGGAATTCATGGTTGATGGTTCTTTAAGACAGGTCTTACTTCGGAAAGATAGGTACTGCTGATATATCTGATCATTGAACTTAGTTTGCTAACCATCTGTTGACATAACCACCTAAACATACTCTCTTTTGGCTGAGACTAATGTGGCAGATTATGAATGATAATGAAGCATTATTAAGTGATATTGATTTTGAACTCTTTCATCATTTCATTTTTCTTAGTTATTTTATTGACATATCTGTGTATTATGCTTGACACACTTGCAGGCATCTTGATCGTCGAAAGCGACTCATAATTGCAATGGATGCAGCATTTGGAATGGAGTATTTGCATTCGAAGAATATAGTGCACTTCGATCTCAAATGTGACAATTTGCTTGTGAACTTGAAAGATCTCTCGAGACCTATATGCAAGGTTATTTGTTCAGCTGGATGTCTGTTATATAATGAACTGTTACATTTGTATATTTTCTTGTAGTTCAGGTTTTAAAGGCATCTTAAAGGGATGTATGTAATATTCATTGCATTCCACATAATGAGGTATTGATTGAATTCAGATTTTGCCATGCATTTGTCAGGTAGGTGATTTTGGTCTATCAAAAATAAAGAGGAACACGTTGGTTTCTGGCGGAGTTAGAGGCACCCTTCCGTGGATGGCTCCAGAGCTTTTAAACGGTGGTAGCATTAAAGTTTCTGAGAAGGTCAGAACCAGCCAATACAATCTATATTAAGAAATTTATGCGATTGAAATCAGAAAGTCGATTTAAAATAGATTATTTTATATACTTTACATTGATGCAGAGATTTCTTGTTTTCTTGAAATTTGTATATGAAGAATTATTTAATATTCCTGCTACTTTATTGCCAAATATCAAACTTTTTATCATTATATGCAATATAGATCACTTGATATTTATTATTCATTTAACAGGTCGATGCCTTTTCATTTGGTATTGTACTGTGGGAGATACTCACTGGAGAGGAGCCTTATGCGAACATGCATTATGGGGCTATCATAGGTAAAATAACTGGCAAATGCTCAAATATGTCTGTTTGAGCTTCAAAGTAAACTCAAGCTCAAGCGAATTTGTTCGGGATTTAGATTTTATGTCATTTTGTTTTGTCATTGCAGTTTGTACATATTTTATCTCTCAAATCCAGTTTGCGTAGGCTCAACTAAAAACAAGTCACAAATTGTGTAAAAAAACCATTCTTAAATATTTCAATTTGTCAAATACATAATTAATTTAATATATCGTTAATTAGGTGACAAGTTTTCAACCAAATATACATACAAGTAAGTCAAGACACATGAGAAATATAAATAAAATATAGATATTTATATAGTTTGTCACTTTTAAATTAGTCTATTTCTTGAATAGATTGTTCATTTTGGATGGACGGATATTATTTGGAATTGGATGCACTTGGTGATGTGCAATGTACGTCATCTGTTGTGCAGCCTATATCTAATCCATCCAAATTTGCTTATGATGCTGCTATTGTTGATATCATCATTAACTATTGTAAGACGATTGGCTCTACGAGTAGCTCATTTCCTAGCATCTTTTGGTTTATCGGGTTGTTACTAGATTATGTAGATTTTTGTCCTTTGTTTTAAAGGTCTTTGAATTTATTGGGATGACAATGATGAGTCCTTTTTCCTAAAGGAAAAAATGGTCTGCTCTTGAATCCATCATCCGGATGCCTGAATCGTGTGACATTTCTAGGTCCTACTCTAATAGCACTTGAATGTGAATCTCTAACTTAATCGGCTGCTATTCCGCATGCAGGAGGCATTGTGAATAACACACTGAGGCCAACCATTCCAAGCTACTGTGATCCAGAATGGAGAAGATTAATGGAACAGTGTTGGGCCCCAAATCCTGCTGCACGACCATCTTTTTCAGAAATTGCTAGTCGATTGCGTGTAATGTCTACTGCGGCTCAGACTCGGAAGTCAGGTTCGTAGACATTAAATACCATCTAAGAATATAAAAGCACTAGATTGGTTCATTCGTTGTACACAGTGTAGACAAGACGCCATAAAATGGCCACACACGATCACTGTTAGCAAACAATCTGGAAAATAGCTAAACTCTGTATTAATGTATATATTAAGTTTCTGGAGATATCTCAGTGCATAGGAAGTTTTACTTGCCATGCTTGGAGTGAAAAAATGAGATTGTTTTGTAGTTTACTTGCCATGCTGATGCAAGCATTCTTGTGACCATTCCATCCAAGCCGACGGCAACCCTTCTTACTTCTCACAATAACAAAACGTCACCCGTAATTAAATGCCATCATTTTAGCTGTCAATTTATCCTCTCCAATTCTCACTGGAACATCTGATTCAGAAGAAACATCATCAGTGGAAAATTCCTGTTCTTGGAATCGGCTAAAATTCCATTTTTATCTTCATCTCAGGATTTGTTAACACGATTTTTTTTTCGCTATCCATTTATTCATCTGATATTTCTCTCCCCAATTCTTCTCCTGTTCTTGTTCATGAAAACTGTCTTAACGGCAGAATCTTGGTTGAATTTCCAATGTAGGAAGATAATGCCATCAGTTCATCGTGGTTTCTTGTAATCAAACTTTCCATCTTTTTTCATGTTAAATAAATTAAACTTCTGGTGATTAATCCATGATACTAATTTCATGTTTATAAAGTTGCCATAGTGTTGCAGTGGCGTGCGTAATTGTAAAACTCTACTGTAGAAGTATATTCTCTTTATTGCGAATGATGACATCTGAGCATGAGTTTATTAACGTTTAAAATTATATAAGATTAATTTACACTACAATCAAAGACTTCTACTCTAATACTATTTGACATAAGAGTAATCAAATTAAGAAAAACCAGAAGCTAACTATACAACTTCTGGTGATTAATCTAATTTCCATCAGTTAATCGCCCCAATTCTCTTTTTTTTTTTCTCATATTATTTATACACTATAATCAAAGACTGCGACTCTAATACTAACCGGTATATTCGCTTCTGGTATTTTCATTTTATAAATGACAATATCATATCATGTCTATCCCATTCCCATTAAACAAATTTACTTTGAGATGATGATATTATCCATAGTTCACAAAACAAGCTACAGATAAAATTTCACATATTATCCATACAAATTATAAAATTGTTTAATGTAATTAAACCAGTATTTTTAGAAAAATCATTCATTATCCAAATAATAATAATAAAAAACTACCAAATATTTACAGTATTTTGTTACAGTCATTTCTAATTAAATTTTTTTAACAAAATTGCTTAACACCAAAAACAAGAAATATAAATTCCAAATTAGCTTCGTTTTTCTTAATCAAACTGCGTCTCCACCAGGTGCCAATGGACCATATATTCACTTCCCATATAAAGTCGAACTCAGAGCATCTATAGAACAGATATACAGCTATTCAACCATACATGCATAACTCAGAGATCAAATGCATAACAGCAAATGACAGGTCTGTCTTCCCAGTTCAGTTCAAAGCTTTCATTTGCCAGCCGAGAGCCATCCCTTGCTTTCAATTGAGATTCATGATCAACATATCTCTCAGTATTTCAAACACCGGTGCAAAGCATAGCATTCCCGGTTTCAAAATCTTTTGCGCCAAAATTTATCTGGTACAAAACCCAAATCTCTATGAAGGGTATTTGAAATCAACTTTAAGAGCTGCCACTCAGTAGGTATAAGAGATATTTCAGCCATATTAACAGTTAGTACCTGCACAATCTGGGGTCAAATGATCAAATCTTTACAAGTGCTAGAAAAATGCCAATTCATTTCTCAGAAGACATGGCCTCTTCAATTCTCCTTATAACCACACTCAAACAGTCTCCATTCTCCAGAGCTTTGATTGCAGCTCTATGTGCATGTTTTTGCCATTTCAGAAGATTGTAAGATTGCAGCAGAGACCAACGAGCTTGATTCGACATCTGTCATGCAAAATGTCTAATGTATAAGTTCCACGTTGTTTTACATTGTATAAAATTATTTTATATTCAGGCAATGTCATACTGAACAAGGAAGACCTGCACAACAGAAAGTGGTGGTTCAAGACGAACGCAAACGCTCCTGAATAGATTTTCATCATTTTCACCACCCTCAGCCTCACCGTACACAAGAGCTTCTGCTGCAATTCCGGCAAACAGAACCATGCAATATCTGATCATGTTCACAATGCAGCAACTATCGAAGATTAATTTTTATCAATTCAAAGCAGTAAGATCTACTAATATCACACATAACCAAATAAAATATAATTGCATAAAAGTATCAAAAAAATTCAACAATTATTTACAGATGCACAAATATGACTAAATTTGAACACCACCACCTGTCAAAGGCAGTACCACTGACACGGCCCTCAGCAAGCTCATTTTGAAGTTTCTCATCCCAAAACTGCGTTCCTGCCTAAAACTATAACACTTAATATAGATTACACAGAAACTTAATCCATAGCTATGCAAGTATGAAGCTATAAGAAATAATCTCTTGGCAATTGATAAGATTATAAGGGGAAATGGAAAATGCCTCAAAAACATGCTCGTGTACCTGTCCCTGAATGCCCATCTGCATGGCAACAATTGGGTCTAAAATCACACCACGGATTGGACAACCCATCAGGTATGCTAAAAATTGACAGAACAAAATTATAACTCCAAGTAATGCCACAATTTCATGTAAATTACTTCAATATTTTTATTCATTAAGCTGGTGACAAAAACATTTAAACATCTCTTGCCAAAAAAAACTTTAAAATTCAGTGCTAAATTCATCCATGCAGACTATGGATCAAAGATTTTTCCAACAAAGAGCACCTCAAAGATTTTCAAACACACAAAAAATAAATCAAGAATTGCAATACCATATTCCATATAAATGCAAAAGAGGCTAACCCACAAGAAGGTGACCAGCTTCATGAACTAAAATGCGCCGCTTATAAGGAGGCCAATAGCTTGAGATTTGAGCTAAGCATGACCCACCAAGAAAAGTAGCATCTAACAAGGTCAATCCCAATACTGCTGCTAGATTTGGTCTGATATCTATTCCTTGATTTAGCAGAATAGACGTTCCGGCAAGTAGAGCAATCAAAAGAATGCTAGAACTTCCTGATACTCCCCACTTTTTAGGAGAAAGTTTTGACGCTGAAATACAAGAGCAAAACAAGCAAAAATGGGTGAAGACTCAGAATCAAGAACAATGTTACCGGCTTATCGCAAAAGAAGTGATCCTTATTACTTAGTTTCGAATTTCACAGTAATCAGAAATGGCCCAGTTACCAGATGGTGATACAAACTGACATAGAGTTCAAAACATTCACATTTTCGTCCAATAAAGAGAGCAGTTCGGTGATGAATCTACTACCTTCTACACCAGTAGAAGCTTTCAATATGGTTGGCGTAACATCTCTCGGACCATCTAAAACTGCAAAAAATAAAAAAAAATGATAGTTTTCCCAGGCACGTAGATATATATAAATTATTGCAACAATGGGCTCAAATTGATTCCGAAAATTTGAAGGCACATACAATGATAACACCAGAACAAAAGAATTTCAAATTTTACAAAACTCGTTATTGTAGTGAAATCTCCCCCTATCAAAGCATCGCAAGTAAGAGTAATAGTACCACCCACGCAGATAGTATCAAAAACATAGATGAGCATCGGACAACAAAACAGAGGAGCAAGCTTAGCTTGAAGCTTGGGCAGACCAATACCCCGATAAAACCTTAATGCGATTATGCTACCCAGGAAACCAAATTCAAAACATGGGTGCATCCAAGAGTCTTACCAATACTACGGTATTTCCCGAAATTGGGCAAGAATCCCCGGTCCTTGAGAAAAGCATAGGCAGTGGCAACAAGCTTCATGTCATCAGCATTCAAGCACGTGTCCAGAACCTCCCAATCCCTTTCCATTTCCAAAAAACCCAATCTCGTGGAACTGATGGGGCGAGACGAGGAGTCGTCGTGTGCAACAGGTACATCTCTGAGGAAACGGAGGGCACGGGGAAGGTCCTTTTTCCTGACAGCTTCCTCGTATTCATGCCACTCCCCCACAGCTCGCGCTCTGATGGGACGTGATTGGAAGGCGAATGGTCGACCGATAGTGGAACAACAATTGAGGATAGAAATAGGAACCCATAATGCCGGACTCATCGGAAAGACGAGAGAACCATATGCATACATTCAATATAGACATTAGACCGGAAAGAGTCAAGTGGTTATTAATTGGGCTTTCAAATATTGGGCCAAAATCTTCAAATCCATATCTGCATTAGTTCAAAAATATTAATAGTTGGGCCTCTCAAATATTTGAGCCCCATGTCTACATTTGTTCAGAACCACATAACAATATTAATAAGGTCAGGAAAAAGTAAACTGCTCGTTTGGGCTTTCAATTTATTTTTGCCGAAATCAAAGCTCATCTCGATATTAGTTCAAAAACACGAAAAAGTAGCTGGGCTTTCTAAATGTGGGCCAAATTAATGTCGACATAAACATTGGTTAAAGATACCAGACTATAGAGATATGAAAGACTAAAGTGGTTGATTGAAGCCCATTCAAGGTTAGTCCAAAACAAAATCGATCGCGATGGGACTCGAACCCACAATCTCCCGCTCCGGAGGCGAGCGCCTTATCCATTAGGCCACGCGATCTATGTGACGCATTCAGGAAGTTACATTTAACTGTTCATAGGGTATTCCACGTAGAAATGAGAATTGATAAAGTTGTGATCTTGATAGGTAGTTCAAGATTGCAATAAATAAATGTATTTCCATATCTCTCCGACACAGCCCTTAATTTGCTAAGCCTAACCAACATCTATTTCTGCGAATTTCAGGTTTATTTTTAATTTTTTATTGCGCTTAGGTTTAAATTTTAAATATATATGCTTATGGCCTGATAAAACGCTGTCGAAGATTTCCCAACCGTTGCCTTCGAATTGTTGTCGTTGACAAAAATATGTTGGAAAATAAGAAGGGTAAACGAATAATATGAAAATCAGTAAGGTTTTCTGGCTATTAATATTAACTAAAATGGAGGTGGGAAATGAAAAGCTAGAGAGAATATTAAAAATATGGACCGATAAAAATGATTAGGGTTGTATTAATTTCGTATTTAATGGAAGGCTGAAAGGCTCGTGTTATTTATCATTTTTATATAATATTCATCTCGCTCTTTTTTGCAGTATGGATAATATTGATGGATTCCATGCATTTTGTGTTGTAGGAAGAAACTTGATAGTTTTGGATCAAACATGGGCTAAAATGAAGAATTTTGGCCATATTTGTGGAAGACAAGTGAAGTTGATGCAAATCCGAAGAGGTTTTAGGCTAAGGTGTGGTCACGTCCGTGGGAAGTATAGAAGAAACGAACCAAAAGAGAATTTTTTTTGTCAAGACGTGGGCATGTCTTATTGACAATAAATAGCTGCGAAATAAATTCAAGTGGGACTCGAATTTTGCAATTAAATATCATATTTTTGGACTTTTTATCATTGTATTTAATTGCAAAATATATTTGACTGGATTAGACTTTTATTTTATGTGGAAGGATTTTTAGTGTATTTATTCCACGAAAACTCTTCTTCCTTTATCTTCTGGATATCAATCCAAATCCAACCCTATGTTTTCAGTTTTTGGAGTGTTAGATGTTTTCGAAAGTGAATTATTGGTACGTAAGTAGCAAAATTTCGAAAGTGTCGTGATATCGTTCATTTGAAATTACATGAATCATCGTTCTCCGCTATTTATTTTGTCCTTTTATATTGTTATTCATTTCATGCATGTTAGGTTAGTTGTACTCGTCAAAAACACCAAAACCTTTCCTTTTAATTTATTACTCAAAAGAAATTCATTTCATTATTTACTGAAAACCAACAGCTACCTATGTCCCAACCAACCAGCCAAAGGGAACTAACTAACTCCATACTCTCCGTAAATAAGATCTAAACAACAAATGCAAAACCAGAAAAACCTGCAGCAAAGTATACTGGCTCGAAAAATGGATGAAGAGCGAGTCGCTGCTTTCTCACGGGAGTAACAACATAGAGAATATGCAGGTTACTTACTAACGTCATTGACCAACACAAAATCATTGCATTTCCTTCAAAGAAATACAGGCTAAAGCCTACGTTTTGCCAAGGAATGACGCATGCAAGCCTCATCACATCATGTAGTAGTACTTGAGCTGGAAGATGTAAAAAATCTTTCGAAAAAACTTCTTCGGAAAATACATTCCCATTTGTCTCTTCCTTGCACACCTCCTACAGTCATGATAACATGTAAATGCAAGAGGTTATGTACACAATATTGAGACCAGTCACCTGCACAGTAACACGAAAGAAGGGAATTAAGATCCACAGTGGGATAAACGTAAATAAAATGATACTATTTTGGTACAGAAATCTATAAAGCTCGTAGTCGCCAGATTATGTTCATAAAGCATAAACATATCCATTTCTGGCGCTGAAATCTATAGAGCAGGTAGCGGCCAGTGTCATGTGAATAAAGAATGGGTAAATTTGATTGAGCACATTTTATCCAAATATGAATTTGCTTCCCGTTTTTGTCGAAAAGATTATATGTTTACACTTCTTCATTCTAGAAAAATATTTTTTAATTATTTTATCTGTGAAATAAATGTGCACTTGGAAAGTGCAAAAACATTTTCTTTAGGGAATGAAAAAAAATAAAAATTCTAACAAAAACTGAAAACAAAATTAAGTTATGATGTAGGAATTTAAAATAGATTTTACTCATAACAAATCATAAATATGTAACTTACATTGTTTATCGATATATTATTTATCAAAAAAAATTTAAAAATATAATTTAACATCGAATTACAGTTAATCAATCAAACCAAATATAACATGTAACGTAAATATCGAATAAATATTTTATGATCACATCAATTTGTTTATCTCAACAATGCTTACTGGCCTAACACACCATAATTTATTTATCATATCTAATCTCCCCGTAGTTAGCCTATATAATCCATAATTAACCCAACAAGCGTTAAACGTGATCGCTATAATTCACGTATCGACAGTTTGATATTGAGAAAAATTACCTAAATAATCATTCACTAATAAAATTCTAACCGATTCTTAACCACAATAAGCATGATCATATTTACTTTAATTAGGTTTCGGATTCATTTAGGACATTTATAACGAATTAATCCTTAAGAATTGTTGTGGAATTTCAGTTTTAACATAATATCTTTCGTTTTTGAGTTTTGGCGGTGTTAGTATTTCTAGAGTAAAAACCATTTAGTACACCAACTATTATAAGTAGCTAGCTCGATTGGCGCATGATTCAAATAAAACCAACCTTGAATTAAATTTCTTCGAAGTCCAATCACTCTACTAACTTCAGTAATGATGTTTTTAAATATCACATTTAAATTATCACTAATAATTTCCACCTCGAAATCCGAGAAAAGAGCTCCTCTTAAAACGCTACTGGTAATCTTCCGTTTTGGCACCACCAGGTCATCTCGGTCGTCGGGATTATGTCATCTCAACCTGCTCGACAATCAGTCATCTCGACCTGCTCGGGACCTGTCATCTCGACCTGCTCGGGAATATGTAATCTCGACCTGCTCGGGAACCTATCATCTCGACCTGCTCGGGAACCGATCATCTCGACCTGCTCAGGAATCTGTTATCTCAACAAATTGGCCTGCTTGTATAACTCATGATTAGTGCACTGACAAAACTGCAAGATCCATCCCTGCATTCAGGTGGTAGGGTAGTGGACACGCAAGGCCTGCTAAGCCCATCACTGCTTATGATTACTCAGATAGTACACACGCAACCACTTTGCTCGCTATAAATACCCAGGTATTTGCATTATCAATATACTCTCAATCACCCGAGGTGACTTAAGTATCGCAAGGACTTCATCAGGATGGCACCCGACGCCCTATGACCCGTGTTTGTGGTCGTAGGTCATTGCAGGAAAGACGTTCAGCTCATCCGTCGAGGACAGAGCTCCCGGCGTGCTCTCTCCTATTCCTTGAGCTATGCTGTGTTGTTGTCCGGATCTGGTGATACCTTGCTGCTGGTAACTCACCCAGGCAGGTTCCTGTAAGCTCAGATCACTCCTCGATGACAGATTTCTTGACATCCCGACCTGACGTTCTGACGTGATAGCAACTAATTGGCTTGGCAAAATTTGGTTACATCAAAATGTATACTTATATAAAAAATCATGTTTGTGGTAAATGAATATTTATGTTTCATAATGCAAATATATCGGAATAGATAATTCGTATTCTCAAATGTAATATATTTTAAGGGAAAAATTTTAAATTTCTGGTGAGTATATTAAAATTTTTTCTATCTATATTATAATATTGTATTTATAATCAGTAACTTCAACTCAATAAACAAATTATATATGAGTTAAAAAATTGATCTATAGATAAAACTATTTTAAAATAAATTTCAGATGATCGAAGCATGCCTAATCATCATTATCACTATAAAGGTTATAGACGTCAGTTTGATTCGAAAAATAGAGTGAGATAGTATTGGCATGATTTAATTATAAAAAAGTGGAGTATTATATGCATTATTAGTTGACAAAAAATTGTTGTTTCGTTTGTCAAAATCGTTTACTTCTCTTTTTTTTTTCTTTTCCTACATTTTGTTTATAACATTTCTTCCGTGGATGGCATTTGTGGCATTTTATTATAGATAAATTCAATATCGAAGTTATTATTTTAAAATACACGGACCATATATTCTAATATGACTTAATGGAATATTTTACAATGATTTTTAAAATATTGATAATCTAATTAACTGTATATGGAACTGCCACCTGCCCACCTGCTCCATTGAAGTCAGAAGTTTTTTGCTCCTCGCAACGGGTTTGGAGATTTTTTATATGGCAACGTAAATTTAATGTTATAATGTATAAAGCGTCAATATTATCATGTTCCAATTTATATTCTATGCCCCATTACATATATAAAAAATTTAATAATGATAAATTAAAAAGGAGTATATCGCTGCGTCTCTTTATAAAATAATGGAGGACAAAATTAACCTTGCTCCTGTATTAAGATAAATAAGTGGCAATCCTATTATTAAACATAGTGGAATAAAAGAAAAGGATTAATTAAATGCAAAAGCTTCTCATTTTGGTTATCTAAATATTAATAAAGAGTAAATTATACTTTATTATTATACTACAAAATTGTCAACCCAATTTTTAATATAGTTGACTATGAATCGTATGCCCAGTTAATGAGTAATCGTGCGCAGTAACTCTCCCATGACTAATTAAGCATGAACCTTAGCAAACCCATCATGATACATAAGTTTATTGCATGTTCCATGAAGACAACTTTTCACGAAATTATCGTCATAAAAAATTGATTAAATCATACTTCGATTACGATTCTTCATTTCCCTTAGCATTTATTGTAATATAAAAAAATTTTGATATTAGTATCTGTTGAGGTACAATAATTGTTTCTATTAGGTAGAGGGATCGAAACGTGACGATTTAAAAGATTGGAGTTGCACCATCACCACCAGCTATAGCTTTTGACATAGTGGTAAACACTTGGTCCTACAATTAGTATCAGAGTCAATGTCACGAATTCGATTATCATGTAATTATCAACTATATACGCATGCAGGAACATCTAGCAACGTGGGGCATCGAATCCGCGGTCAGAAAAAAAAGAAAATGAAACTCGCTAATTGAGGAACAACCTACTTAAAACATTTAGCAATCATCTCCCTCTCTCCATATTCGAAGCCAAGCTCCTGAAATCATTTCTTTTCACTTTTGAGTCATAAATACTTGTTTACACCTGGAACCGAAGGTATATCCATGATATATTAGAAAAACCGGCCTTAGATATGTGTTTTATACAAGGGATTATGGACTTGTTAGAATAAAATGAAGCAATAGGCGAGGAATTGGAATGATAATGTGGATGTCTTTGATTAAACAAGTTTATTATGTGAATAATCCTAGATATGAATCTAACCTGTGAAAAAAAGTTGATTTTATTTGGATATTTGAATTTCAGATATTGAATTAGACTTATATTTCAGTTACTGTTGATGTTCTCGTAGTATGTATGTGTTTTGATTAATTTGTATTGATGATGTCCTACTAACATTGAATTATTATATTGTTATAATATCATACATAGATAACATATGCAAGAACCACTTGAATCCTTCTGAGCAACCGTATTTTCTTTATTATTGAGAACAGACATTTGCATTTTGGATTATGAAGTTAGTATTGTATTGTGGAGAAATCGTATAAGTATATTGAATATGGAGTAATGTATGCATATGTAAATACGAAGAGGATAATGTACTATGGAATGAATGTGATATTGAAATTGATGATGATGATATAATCTAGTTGGAGCCAGTGGTATTGAGATAATGAGTGAATATGATCGATGTCTATCTGACTGGAAAGAGCTAGTGATTTGTCATAGTGAGTTGATGTATCTAATTTTAAATGGTATGTGATGACGTCTACTTGGTTGACTAGTTGATGATATACCTAGTTAACTTGTTGGGTTATTGTATGCTTGGTGTATCAGATGAGGTTACTCTGGTTATAGGGACCAGATAAAGCGTGATAAGTGTTGAAGGCTTTGATATGCTTAGCAATTAATTGCCTGTGATAAGTGTTGATATATATTTAAAATTTGTTATATAATAAACGTCGTATGTTTGTTTATACTTTATTTATAATGAACGTATCGTGTGTTGTCTCACAATTTTATGGTTTGTAATTTCAAGTACTTTTAGAATTTTCAGGACTAGCAACTAAGCGATTGGAGAAAAGGAGACCAAGTAGATTTTTGCCTTGTATATGTAAATTATGTAATAGTGACTTTTCTGTATCAACATGAGACTACTCATGATATTTATGTATTCAGTAGAAGCATCTGTCTTGAGTTTAAGAAAGTTATGGAAAATCAAAATAAATATTAAATATAGAGAATATTGAGGTGATTATTGGGCGGGACCCTACACATGCACTTAGAGGAGTGTTTCAAATCAAGTGTAACAAGTTATTATAAGTTGGCTTTTGTTTAAATAACCGAAAACCAAAGCAGGAGGAAGATTCTGTTTCTATAGAAGTTTCTATGGGAAAAGCTACTATAAAATAACCCATTAGAATCACTTATTTCTCAAACACCGCACTTCTGATTATCACTTTTGTTCTAAAAAACTACTCAACTTCAATTTTTCTCAACTCGTTCATATTAATCATTTCTGAAAAAAAAAAAACATAGCATGTTCTCTAGTTGTTCTACATGGATGCACTGTATCCAGTTCCACGATATTGCATTTCATTTCTGTACCTAACAAATAGTAAATGATAACAATTTCTTGCTTCCTACCTATTTTGAATGAATACCAACACCTTATTTATTTCAAAGTTTGGGACAGTAACTCCCTGCAAGCATTTAATTGCGAGTTAATGCTTTTCCTTGAATGTACTTTGTTTTTGGATTTTGATTAAAGATCTTCAGACACCTACTTTGGCTTCATCATATAGATTAATAAGATATAATTATTTGTTTTTTTCTTAGAAATATAATTTTATTTGCTTCTGGAGAAAAAAAATAAACAATTCAATTATGCTACCTTGCCAACTAGCAGCGGATGAATGAAACGAAACTATTTTTTCAGAGATAAAAATATTCTCCGATATCAGCATTAATGAGGAACAGAAGCTGCTGCTTAGTTTTAGCAATAAATGTCTCCCTCGATAATTAATTCTTCTGTCCGTCTCTCGCTAGGGTTTACGATCTTCAGTAAAAAGATAATAAGTTTCATTTTTTAAAACTTTATCAAATTGTGTTTAAACCTTTTTATTTCGTTAGTTTTTGTCACGGGGTCAGAATTATTAGGCCAAAATAGCTAGTACATACTGTAACATGAGAACACTAGGAAAATCTTTTTTATTTGTTGCTATAGTTGATGCCTAAAGCCTTCATTAAATTCATCCAAGTGAAATATTTTCTCCATTTAAAGTATCATGATATTTAGTTTGAGGCAGATAATTTAAGTGGTGGTATAAGACAAGATGATCAAGTATACTCAGGAGGCTGGACTCTGTAGGGTACACAAACCTGCAATCTTGTCTTGTCCCGATTGGAATACGGTAGTAATGGCTCTCCCGTGACCCAATTTAATTCTAATTTTCTAAATATTGTCGCCCCGTATATAAATGTTGACTTCAACAGTATTCTTTTATGGGTAAATTGGTGATAAATACCTTCTCAGAAAGAAAAGTTACTTGTCAGTCCCTATTTATCAAAAATTATTTCTGCAATACCTGACATATGTAAAACTTGTTTCTAACTCCCTCAATCTTATTTCTCCATTTTCCCTATTACTGCGCCTGTTTCTTCTCCATTTCTTCGCTGATTTCTCCCCCATCACAAAGACGATTTTTCACAACTGATTTCTCCCCCATTACAAAGACGATTTCTTCTCCTGTCGATTCCAAACAAAAGAATCAGTGGCTCCAGTCAGTGGTAAATCGCGTAGTCTCTCACTTCACATTTTGTCTGAAGTCGCGTAGTCGCGTAAATCAACTGATTTCTCCCCCATTACAAAGACGATTTCTTCTCCTGTCGATTCCAAACAAAAGAATCAGTGGCTCCAGTCAGTGGTAAAACGAGATTTCGAAACTTTCTAGTTCATTAGCAAGGAGGAAAAAATAACAACTGTTCGCTCTTGAAGCCTCAGCCCCTGCGTAATCTTAAGGAAATTTTTCTGTTTTTGATTCCAAGTTTGGATTTTGGGGTGTTAAAAAATGTGGGTTCGGTTTCTTGATTTTGTGTTTTGATTATTTCGAGTGTTTGAAGCTTGGTAGGGAATTTGAGATTTGAATTATGCTCGAAGTCTGTTTCGTGAGTTATTTGTTTGTGCTGTTCTTCTCGTTCTACTTTAGATCCATTGTGGAATCTGAAACCGATTGGTGTTTCTTTACAAGATAAGAATTTGAGGTAATGGATTTTATTGTACAGAATCGTATGCGATGCTTTTGTTATTGCATTAATTTCGAGAAATCTCATTAACGAATAAGGAAGTGGCCAGCAGGGAAGTTTTCCTAGAGTGAAAAATTTGGAAACTTCATTTATATTTGTTTCACAAGTTTAAGTTTGGCCTCATAAGATTGTAAACTGTTGTGAGCTCCGGAATTCATTCTATGTGATGCTTGCATAAATGGACCTTGGGATGAAACTATAAAATATGCATTCCACTGAAAGCCTGCGCAATTTTTTTTCTTATTTTCTAATGAGTTCTGTTGCTACATCTGCATTCTGGGAACTTGAAATTGAGTCCCGAACCAACTATGTTGTAACAAGATCAGTTATTTGTGTGCCCGCCTTCTTTCTTTATCTTGTTCAAAGGGGACTTAATTTGCTAAGTTTTAACAGTGATAGTCTTTACTAACTGCTAAGTAATCGGATTGCTGTATTCATGTTGCAGAATGTTATGAAAAACAAGATCATATAAAAAAGACTATTTACATATTATTGTTGTAGGCTTAGTTTTAAGATGACTGCTTGGATGTTACGGTCATTGACACAATTTTATTGATTTGTTGTTTGATCAAATGAAGTTTGTTGACTTTGTAATTCACCGGAGAAAGAAGAGAGTTCTCAATCCAAAGCTGACAATGGGAAAGAAAACAGTGAAGCAAAATCTGGAAAAAGGTAGAATGGAAAAAATTTTTTGCCGATATTAACTATATGTAAAAATTAATTTGATTGTGCATAATGACAACAGAAGCTGAAGCTGTTGCTGATGTACATGCGAAGATTGGAAAACAATTTTATTCACGCTGCTCCCCAACCTATTTTAGTAATGTCATGAGCGAGCTGAAGCCGATCTTAGGCGAGCAGCAGCGAATGCGGATTTCTGATTCACCGTTTTGTAAATGGATTGATATGCCGGATCTTGCAATCAGTAGTGGTCGCATTGATTACTTTCTGAACAGATTTGATGTTCCTTCATGTTCGTTTCTTATTAATGATGATGTTATGATTCCGTTCACTTCATCGGACTTCTCTATTGTTCTTGGTCTGCATCATAGTGGCCAGCCAGTTGATTTGGACCTGAAAATGGAGTCACGATTTCTAGCGCGTCACTTTGCTAGCAAAGTGACGAAGGCCGACCGGGCAGCCATTCGTGAAAGGATGATGCTACTTGCAGGAAGTAGCGAGGAGAACGAAGTTGATGATTTTTTTCGTTTTTTTATTTTGTTCATTTTCAATTGCATTATATTCTCCACAGCTAGTTAAGTCACCCCTGGTTTCATATTTCCGTATCTCGATGATCTTACGACATTTTTTGATCATGCCTAGGGAGATGCTGCGTTCCGTTTTTTGTATCGTGAAATTTGCCATCTTGGGAGCAAAATATATGTGGATGGATGCGTTGTTGGATTAATGGTTAGTTTGATATGTATTTTATTAATTATTTTGTTGTGTATGTATATTGGTTTCTCACGAATTGTTTTTTGTTCAGGCATTGGTGTACGAGAGTATCCCAACTTAGGGGTCCGTCGTAGTTTAAACTTATATCCTAGGTTGTTTCGGTGGGGGAAAAGCAAGATTCCTTTGAAAAGCGCTGAAGCCGATACGTTATTGAATCTCGTAGATATAACTCAGGTATCTGTCATCTGCTTTTAGTTTTTTAAAAAAGGTTGCATGAAGTTCAAGCTTGGTCTACATGACTGTTTAATCGGGCTTGAATGTTTCACTTGTGATCAGGTCCTGCCTATTCGACCTTTTAACAAAGAGGAGAATTTAGTGTCAGAATATGGAATTCCTGAGGTTAGAAGATTGGAGAAGATTGTAATACGACAGTCGGAAAAAATTAAATTATTGGAAAAGAGGTGTGCTGAATTGGAGGATCAAAATCTCAGACATGAATTGAACGTGGCAGAAGCTGTTGTGGAGAAGGGTGAGAAGAGTGGCGAAGGTGCTGAGTTGGATGAAGCGAGTAAGGATGGAAATGAAGCGAATAAGGATGTTGAGGGTAGCGAGTTATCCCTTTCAAAACTTAATGAAATAACCGTTTTCCAGTCTTCAATTGTTGATAACGTGAGAACAAGGGCTGATCGTGTTAAGAAAAGGAAAGGGTCGATGTTTGTCACTCCGCCTAGCTCAACACCGAGACAAAAAACGAGAGTGAAGAAACAGGTAAATGGAGCATATGATTAATATTCTGTCTTTGTTACAACGTTTATATCTTAATATTCTGTCTTACCGGTTAATTTTTTTTTATGGTGTGCGGATGTTATGTTGTACGATTGAATAGTTGTGTAGTATGGGACAGGCGTTTGTTGATGTCGATGAAGCGATTAATAGTCTGGGGGAGAGGGGAATTGATGAATTCAGAGGACGAGCCGATTTTATTGGGCATGAGAAATCCTCAGATGAAGATAGGAAGTTGGTGATGGAATTTCTGGGAAAAGATAAATTGGAGTAAGTTGATTTGCAACATGTTACAATTTTTTTATGTTATAACAGTTTCATGATTGCTTTTGAGTTGACAATATTTTCATATTTTTGTAGTGTTATCGTGTGGGAGGATGAATATATGAGTTTAAGTGGGCATGCTTTGTGTACTTTGTTGTTCCGTGAGCCGGTTGAATCTGAGATAATTAACGTGTACATGAGAATCATGCGACAACAAAGTTTGTTGAACGGATCTAAAATATTTTGTATGGACACAAATGTGCAGGTTTGTGTCAATTTATATTCGATGTACTACGACTTGACTGTATGTTTCTGTCAACATACGTGAATATATGTTTCTGTTAGCATACGTGAATATATGTTTATTTGTGTAGCGAGAGATTCTGGAGCACTTGGAAAAATTTGGAAAAAGAAGAAAGATACAGAACACCGATTATGAAGCTTTTGCATCAAGATTGAGCTCTTTCACACGTAGTAAACTCATGGAATTGAATGAAGAAATATTTAGAAGATGCAGGTATGTCATTTTCCCCCTTAACCATCGGTGGCATTGGTATTTGCTTGTTTTCAGTAGGGAGGAAGGAATTTTTAAACTATGGAACTCGAAGCATGATACATTTGCCGTTGGCACGGCAAAAGTCTATGTAAGTATCATTGCACCCCACCGGTTTCCTGGAAACAATGCATTTGCCCAACATTCTGGAGAAGAATTCGTTATAAAATCTCGGGCAAGTGGCATTGACAATATTATGTTGTTAATATGACCTTCAAATTCTTGCTTTGATGGGGCATATGCAGCTTTTTTAAAAATAGACGACCAATGCTTCTTGTTGTGGAGTGGATAACTTCTCATGACCTGTAGAGATACAGAACAGCGAATATGAAGCTTTTGCATCAAGATTGAGCTCTTTCACACGTAGTAAACTCATGGAATTGAATGAAGAAATATTTAGCAGATGCAGGTATGTCATTTTCCCCCTTAACCATCGGTGGCATTGGTATTTGCTTGTTTTCAATAGGGAGGAAGGGATTTTTAAACTATGGAACTCGAAGCATGATACATTTGCCGTTGGCACGGCAAAAGTCTATGTAAGTATCATTGTATTAATGTTTTCACTGACCTTAATTTGAATTGCAGTAGTAATTTAGTTTGTTCATTGCAGATAAGGTTTTTAGCTGGTTTCCTTCGTCATTTATCACGATTTGAAATAGCTAGTCAGGATTTGGTGAGAGAACGATGTAGGCAACAAGGACCAACCCTCAACTGTGGAGTTTATTCGTGCATGTGGCTGCACTGCCTTGCTTATGACACCCCAGAAATCTGGGAATGCCAACAGAAGGTTGATGTTAATGCCTATCGAGTCCGCATTGCAGGCACGATTCTAGGATTGATAACAAATGTTTTTTGAGTGATTCTGTGATGGCACATTGTAAGTCTGTGATGTCACATTGTAAGTCTGTGATGAACAATGTTAGCTTGTTGTTTTAATGTCAGATTGTAATTTTCATTTCATAGAAAATGTAACCGGATTCCGTGTATATTGTAATGCAATTCAAAAAATGTTTCTGAGCAATATTGTGATATTAGAGCATACAGTGTATATAAGACCAGTTATGGTTTTTGGTTAAGATGCACCTTACATTGTTACTGCTTGACTAAACTCTGTTCTGGGAATTGTTGTTTCTTGCTTATGCTTTCAAAATAGTGTCAGTATCTCTCAGGTGGTTGAAAAGGTTTGCAACTCTCAGTGTCTGGTATTTTTCTTCATTGCAACAATCTTCACGTCTGGAATTGTCTTCAACTTAGTGCAACATCTGGTTTAATTTCTGTGCAAAACCAGCGTCTGATAATTTGTGCAATTTCCCGTCTGGTTGTTCCTCCTTTGCATCTTGTTTTTCTTTTCATTCAAGCGACTGGTTTATCTTAAACTTCTTTGCTGCGTCTGGTTTAAGTGCGTCTGGAATTTTTCTTCATTGCAACGTGTGGTCTTTCTTCCACTACTGCATCTGGTTTTTCTTTTCCTGTAGCTAAAAACCAGCGTCTGGTTTAAACTTGTATCAACAGCTGAACGTCATTTCTTCTGCCAATTCCTTCTCAACAAATTCGTTCCTTCTCTTCTATCTTTTCTGTTCTTCACGCTGATGATCTTCTTCAGATTTTTCAACCAGATTTCTTCTGAATAAATCAGTTGTTGCAACTGAAATTGAAAAGCAGCAGAAGTGAAACAGTAGATGATTTCAGCAATTGAAACAGTAGAAATTTTATGTTCAATTGAAACAGTAGATTATTTCAGCAGCTGAAACAGTAGAAATTTTATCTTCAACTAAAACAGCAGATGATATCAGCAATTGAAACAGTAGAAATTTTATGTTCAATTGAAACAGTAGATTATTTCAGCAGCTGAAACAGTAGAAATTTTATCCGCAACTGAAACAGCAGATGATTTCAGCAATTGAAACAGTATATGGTTTTATGTTCAATTGAAACAGTAGATTATTTCAGCAGCTGAAACAGTAGAAATTTTATCCTCAAGTGAAACAGCAGATGATTTCAGCAAGTGTAACAGTAGATGGTTTTAGCAAAATCAGCAGTTGAAGAAGAAAAATCAGCAGTTGAAGAAGTTGAAGAAGAAAGCGTGAAATGGACAACTGCTGAACAGAAATGGGTCAGCAAAAATCAGCAGTTGAAGAAGAAAAAATGGAATTTAAACCCGAAGTCTGGTTTTACTGCTGAACTGGACAACTGCTGAAATGGAAGCCACCCGAAGTCTGGTTTTACTGCTGAAATGGACAACTGCTGAAAAGGAACTGCTGAAATCACATATTATACTTAATTTTATACAAATTATGCTCGATTTTAGACTATTTATGCTCTAATTTCAGAATATTGTACCCGATTTTGGAACTTCGGTGCTCGATTTTTATGACAACATGGGTTTACGTATTTTCAACCATTTGAACGTTAATACCATTGTATACTGCTCCTAAACATCCTCACACTTACAAATAAGAATGAATATTTTTGTTATTGTGTTCTCACATATTATGCTCAATTTTATAGAAATTGTGCTCGATTTGAGACGATTTATGCTCTAATTTCAAGCTATTGTACCCGATTTTGAAACTTTTATGCTCGATTTTTATGACAACATGTGTTTACGTATTTTCAACCTTTTGAGCATAAATACCATTGTCTACTACTCCTCAACATCCTCACATTTGTAAATGGGAATTAATGTTTTGTTCTTGTGATTTTAGACATGTTATCCTCAATTTTAAAGAAATTGTGCTCGATTTAAGACGATTTATGCTCTAATTTCAAACTATTGTACCCGATTTTGAAACTTTTGTGCTCGATTTTTATGACAACATGTGTTTACGTATTTTCAACCTTTTGAACATAAATACCATTGTCTACTACTCCTCAACATCCTCACATTTGTAAATGGGAATTAATGTTTTGTTCTTGTGATTTTAGACATATTATCCTCAATTTTATAGAAATTGTGCTCGATTTAAGACGATTTATGCTCTAATTTCAAACTATCATACCGGATTTTGAAACTTTTGTGCTCGATTTTATTACAACATGGGTTTACGTATTTTCAACCATTTGAACATAACTACCATTGTCTACTACTCCTCAACATCCTCACATTTGTAAATGGGAATAAATGTTTTGTTCTTGTGATTTTAGACATATTATCCTCAATTTTATAGAAATTGTGCTCGATTTTAGACGATTTATGCTCTAATTTCACTCTATCATACCCGATTTTAGTACCCGTATTTTGTAAACTTTTGTGCTCGTATTTTTATGACAACATCGTTGTTTACCCGTTATTTTCTAACGTTTCGTAGACTAACTACCATTGTCTACTACTCCTCAACATCCTCACATTTGTAAATGGGAATTAATGTTTTGTTCTTGTGATTTTAGACATGTTATCCTCAATTTTAAAGAAATTGTGCTCGATTTAAGACGATTTATGCTCTAATTTCAAACTATTGTACCCGATTTTGAAACTTTTGTGCTCGATTTTTATGACAACATGTGTTTACGTATTTTCAACCTTTTGAGAATAAATACCATTGTCTACTACTCCTCAACATCCTCACATTTGTAAATGGGAATTAATGTTTTGTTCTTGTGATTTTAGACATGTTATCCTCAATTTTAAAGAAATTGTGCTCGATTTAAGTACGATTTATGCTCTAATTTCAAACTATTGTACCCGATTTTGAAACTTTTGTGCTATTATACCCGATTTGGAAACTTTTGTGCTCGATTTGTATGACAACATGTGTTTACGTATTTGCACTATATCATACCCGATTGCGGGACTTTTGTGCTCGTTTGTTAAACAGTTGATGGTACATCAAACTACTGAAATAGAAATTGTGAAGCAGCAGCTGTAGGAACAGAAGAAATCAGTCGACTGGACATTGAACGAAATAAATGAGTATTGAGTAAAATATAATTTCAGCAGTATTGAGTAAAAGATAAATTCTTCACTTCGACTGAATAGCAAAACCAGCAACTGGTTCATCTTCTAATCAAAACTATGGTTTAATTCTTCTGCTTCTTCTCTTCACAATCCGGCGTCTGATTTATTTATGCAATCCAGCGTCTGGATTTCCTTTGCAGCGTCTGGATTCAACATCGTTCTTCTGGATTTTCTCAAGCTTCACCAATTAATTGAACCAGACTTCTTCAATTTAACTTTATTCTGATTCAATCGCCTTCTTCCAGCAACTCAACATCGTTCTTCTGTGTTTTCTTATTCTTTGCATCTGGATTTTCTTTGGCTATGTGCTGCGACTGAATTTACAACAAAAACCAGCGTCTGGTTTTTCTTTTTCAATCCAGTCGACTGGTTTTTGTATTCCTTGCACAACTGCTGGTTTTTGTAGCTTACAACTGCTGGTTTTTTTACATTGCCTCTGCTGGTTTTTACATTGGCAACTGCTGGTTTTTTACATTGGCTCTGCTGGTATTTACATTGGCAACTGCTGGTTTTTTACATTGGCTCTGCTGGTATTTACATTGGCAACTGCTGGTTTTTTACATTGGCTCTGCTGGTATTTACATTGGCAACTGCTGGTTTTTTACATTGGCTCTGCTGGTATTTACATTGGCAACTGCTGGTTTTTTACATTGGCTCTGCTGGTATTTACATTGGCAACTGCTGGTTTTTTACATTGGCTCTGCTGGTATTTACATTGGCAACTGCTGGTTTTTTTAAATTGGCTCTGCTGGTTTTTACATTGGCAACTGCTGGTTTTTTACATTGGCTCTGCTGGTATTTCTTCTTCACAAGTGGTTCCAGACATCCGGACTTCATCTTGCTTCATTTTCACATTTCTTCTAGTCATCACAGAGTTCTTCTTCTGTCACAAAACAAATCGCTGAAGATTTACTAACGACTGGCTTCTTTTGTTCTTTGCGCTGCGTCTGGATTAACTCACGTCTGGTTATATCCTTTAGCTGCGTCTGGTTCCAAATACTGTAGCTGCGTCTGAATTTTCAAATCACAGATTTTGCTGTTCGATCATTTTCAGCAACTTACTGTTCGATCATTTTCTTATGCTCCATTTTATAGAAATTGTGCTCGATTTTAGATGATTTAGCTCATTTCACAATATTGTACCCGATTTTGAAACTTTTTGTGCTCTATTTTGAAATTTTGTGCTCGGTTAGGATATCAAGTCTGTTTAAATATTGTATACTCAACTTTGTAGATATTTGAACTTTCTGTATTTTATTGCTTTGTAATGACTGGTTGAACTGAGATATCTGAAACATGACATCTGAAGACATCTGAAATAATACTTTTGGTTTGTCTTGTGTAGCTGAAATCTGATAAACACTAGTGATTCAATACAGTAGCTTAAATGATACACAACATCTTATTATTACGAAAGTCACACAACACAACATAACAACACAACATAACAATACAAGGTGACACACCGGAAATCATATAATTACGAAAGTCACACAACACAAATCTCATTCAAACACAACACATGAAACTTTAAATATAATTCCTTCTTAACAGACTTGTAATTAATCTCATTCAAACACAACTTCCGTAAAACCTACATCAGCGCAGCAACGAGGTACCAATAATGGACATGGACCGAGTGCACCTTCTGGTACATGCAGCATCGGAAATTTGTCGTTCTAAGCTGGGACTATTCCTGTTAAATACAAAATATGTAAAAAATATTTCAGATAGTGATCACCTCAATATGTATAAAAACAATATGAAAGCCAAAAAACAATATGTATAAAAAAAACAGAACTAATTCATGGCTTCCTTGCAACTGCGTCGATTGTGACCAGTCCTATGACACCGGCCACACTTTGACACACGTGTTTGGACCTGCGAAGGTATCCTTTGAGTTCTTCTTCGACCTGGTTGACTTCGAACATCGGGAGGATTAATTACAATTTGAAGACCTAAATTCGACTCATACATATCAAATGTAGGGATCGGGTTCAAGATATCTTTGTAAGCCTCACGATACAACTCAACGGTAAAGTATTTGTCGCAAAAATCATATAATGACAATGACTTTGATTCTATGGCAGCACAGGCATGGTTGCAAGGAAGTCTATAAATTTGCCACGCTCTGCACGAACAAGTCATAACAGATAAATCTACAGCAAAGGATTTGTCACCATCAACAATCTCAAAACTCCAGCCACACGCCTTTCGTAGTTTCAAATTACGAGATTGAGCATATATTTTTGCAACACTTTTTTCCTTCGACGGACTCAGTCTTTGAACCATCCCTATCGTTGACCCACGTCTTCTATGCATCATATCCATTATTTGAATGCGTATGTGGTCTACCATGGCCACAATAGGAAGAAATCGGGCTGCCTTAATCCAATTATTCCACGACTCTGCTATGTTATTATTTATTGCACCCCACCGGTTTCCTGGAAACAATGCATTTGCCCAACATTCTGGAGAAGAATTCGTTATAAAATCTAGGGCAAGAGGCATTGACAATATTATGTTGTTAATATGAGCTTCAAATTCTTGCTTTGATGGGGCATATGCAGCTTTTTTAAAAATAGACGACCAATGCTTCTTGTTGTGGAGTGGATAACTTCTCATGACCTGTAGCCAATTTTAAAATAATTAATAACATAAATACAATATATTTACATACACACACACACCAAGAAACACAAATATTTAATAATAACTAACCTGTTTCACAAAATTATCTACCAAATGTCGTAGGCAGTATGCATGATAGCTACTAGGGAATACCAAATGAATAGCCTTAATTATCCCTGGATGCCTATCCGAGAAAAATGTGAACTCATCAAAGACCATCATGCGATGCGAAAGGAGGGCGCCTTTAAGATGGAAGCAAAACCATCCCCAATTATCGTCATTTTCAGCATCCACAACCGAATATGCTAATGTAAAAATATCATCATTTGCATCCTTTGCTACAGCAACCAAAATACATCCCTTGTATTTATTTTTTATGTGCGTGCCATCTAAGAAAATCAAAGGCCTACATCCATTGATAAAACCGGTTGCACATGCCTTGAAACATATGAACCGTTTAAACTTATTAGTCTGGTGGTCAATTTCACACTCAACAATACTTCCAGGGTTAGTTTCTTTGATAGCACTACAATACCATCTCAACCGATCATACACACCGTGAATGTCATGCATAGCCAATTCCTTTCCTTTCCACACCTTATGATAATTTAGCTCAACCCCATAATCTCTCTGTATGTCTGTCAACATCATACATGGTCGATACGAGGGCTCTCCCCTCAATCTTTCCTTCACAATGTTCGCTACCCAAGAAGCATCGGCTCTAGGATGTCCTCTACTACGAAGATTGTCATCTCCACGTATGAATTAAATTACATCTTCTGATACCAAAAAGATTATCAGCTTTATGCCTTGACGCGTATATCCGCCAAGAACATGTTTCCACGCTACAAATGAGAATAACCTTCTCACTATCATTCTTTTTATATAAAAACGACCGTCTTGTAGCAATTGCATAATTCTTGGCACATCTTCGAAATTCAGCCGCATCCTTAAATATTTGACCCTCTCCACGGATACAATTACTCCATATATCAATGGAATTGCTGACCAAACTAACTTGAAGATGCCCATCATTACTAGTCTGTGTCTCATCTTCAGATTCAGCCCTTACAAGTTTCAGGTAATTAATATAAAATCATTGATATAAATATAACAACGCTTGTACCATACTATCTATGCACAAAAAAAAGTGTACCATTACCAAAATTATTAACTCAACACAAAATCTACAAATTAGTATTCTTACCTGTTCACATTGCGGGCACCCATTTGGTCTTTTTTCACTGCCCGCATATCAATTATTGTTAATCTCATACACGTGTGAAGATGAGTCATATTACGAACATCGTCGTCTTCATTCAATGTCACATACAACTTTCGATGAGGAGCTAGATATTGCAAGATCACATTTTGTGGACTTATCTCCTCACATTTTCTCCCAAGAGTGAGAAACAACTCCATTAAACTAAACCCATTACAAATGGAAATCATATAGAGTTCATCTTTATACTCGCAGCTACCAAGAAATGTGAAATTGGAAGATCCAGATCCAGCTCCAGTCTCCATTTCTCACCAACAATTGAAAAACACCTTCTTTCACTGTACACATCCAGGGAAACAAATCAGACTAATAATGAAATTCAGCAATGAAATAAAGGGAGTACAGACATTTGTTATATAATTTGTATACTTTTACGTACACATACTTCTCTTACATTAGTAATACTTTCGAAATATTATTACAATACAATTTGTATACTAAGGAGCCTACAATCTGGGTAATTGAACACATGTTCAGCAATGTCAGTATGAATTACTTCATATCCAGAATTCTTGGAACGAAAAAAAAGCCTCAACGATGGGTACATGTGAAAAAAAATCGAACAAAACAATACCGCAAAATCAAACGCAAAAATGCACCAATATCGAACAAGAAAAGCCCCAAAATGGAACAAATTAATGCTCCAATCGAACACAAAATTACCGAAAAAAGGAAGTCCTCGTCCTTGCGTTACTCTAGCTCCACCGTCGGTTTCGACAATGCAAATATCTGTGACTTTCAAGGGGGAAGACGACGTTGAATTGGAGGAAAGAAATGTGGAAGATCAGTTGTGAATAAGAAGGGAGAGTTTTCTTTCTGTAAAGGTATTTATCACCAATTCACCCAAGAATAAACTCCAAATGCCCTTTTAACAACACGATTTGAAAGAGATTCCAATATTCTTGGTAACCACACAAACAAACCACAACAAAAGTTTTGGATATGCTTGGAAAAGGTTTATTTATTTTTTTTAAAAAATATAATGATTATTGTTGTGTTATTATATAACTCTACGTCGGAATCCGATATTTAATCTTTTTTTACTATCTATATATTATTATTCAAAAAAAATTAAAACAAATCGAAATATATCCCATAGCAGTTTTTTTTTATTATAAATGATCATATCACCCAATATGAAAAATGGTTAATATTTAGGTTCACTATAGAGAGGTTGAGTTCACAAAACAATTTGACATCTATAATTTCACTTTTCTTGCGTAGAGAGGAGCACTGCCCAGTAAAGAAAGAAGAACAAGGCTGAAAAGGTTGGCAGCTTTAAGAAAAGATGGGCGAAGAATTTGGGGGAAGCAAAAGGGGGGAGTTCAAAAAAATGAAAAGAAAAGGGAAAGTGAAAGTAAAAGTGAAAAGGCAAAGCGGCAGCATTTGGAATTTAATCAAATCTAGACAAGTTGTGAGGGCCACATAGAAACTTGTGGCTTAGAATTCGCTTTTCTTTGCTGACATGTCTCGACACCTCGGCTCTCTACCTTAATCTTCTTCACTTACACGTTGTCTTAAACGACAACTTCGACACACAACCCCAAAAGTGAGAAATCACACACACACTCGGGGGATTTATTCTCTGTTTCTGATGTGTTTTGTAGTTATTTTAGTAGTCTGTTTCTAAAGGAGTTACCTTTTCAGAGGAGGAGAAACAAGATGTCTGAAGTTAAAGACCCCAAGATAAAGCTCTTTGGGAAGACTATTGATCTGCTAGAACCCGCTTGGGAGGCGGTGCCGCCAACGTCCATGACAGGTGGGCGAGCCTCAGCTCAGTCTTGTGATGCCGGTGATATGGATAACACAATCCAAGACCCCCCCTGTTCATCAGATTCTGATGGGAGATTTGAAAGAGATGCAGAGGAGCAAGAATCTCACGAGGTAAGAGTTTTTTTGGATTAACTTGTTACTGAAACTGTAACCCATTACTCTATACCGTGTGAACCATCGTGGGTCGATCTTGGTTTTGACTGATTTCAAGGTTTTGTGGACTTGGAGAGCTTGCAAGCCTTATCTATTCGATTTAGGGTTTCAAAATCTGTTCTTTCTGGATGGAAAGAAAAATATTTATTTTTGATTGAGTTGCGTGGAGTTAAAGTTTAGCATTCGAGCTAGGCTGGTTAATTGGTTTCACCTTAATCTGTCTAGATCGGAACTTTCGAGCTCTTTAAGCTCTGTTACGAACAATTTTTATATGCAAGCCGCGAGGTAGTAATATGCAATTTCTTTAAATGATGATGCAAATTTGGCTTCGGGTAGACTTCGCTTTATCGTCTATTTATTTCTCACTTGTGGGTGAGGTTGCTGATTTCTTCTAGGATTACGGGGTTTACTCTGCTATATTGACAGAAATGCTGCGTTTTTAAGAAATAGAAAGCATCAAAGTTGAGATTTAGTGACCAACTTTTACCTTCATATTTGATTTGATTTATCTTATCCGATGCAAACTCGCGTCCTGGAGTACTATTTGTCCATGTAGACAGATGTAATTGTCCTCTTATGCCATGTTGTGTATTTATATCGAAGATTATGATATTGTTTCTCATATAAATTCAAGCAATCGTTCAATGTTCGTTCTTGCATTTGTTTCGTATTTACTTTGTAACATTTTTAAATTGCTTTTGATGTTGGTAGCTTTATTTTGGTTATTTTCTTGCAAACTGGAGGAACAAGAAAGTTACCTGGTTGCGTAATGCCTTTATCATTTTGCCCCAGTCTCACAAACATTTTTTCCTGTGACTGCAGAGGTTATCATGTCCAAACCAAAACAACTCCAAAGAGGAAGAACATAACCAACCTTCGACGCGGGAGGAATCAAAAGAATGTAACTCGACTCAACCGACGAACGAGGATTCCCATGAGGATACTGAAACCGAGAAAACCTCGAAAACCGAGGATGACCAATGTGAGACAAGCAACTCACATGAGAAAACCCTGAAGAAGCCAGACAAGATACTTCCCTGCCCACGTTGTAATAGTATGGACACAAAGTTCTGTTATTTTAACAATTACAACGTTAATCAGCCCCGACACTTCTGCAAGAACTGCCAGAGATACTGGACCGCTGGTGGGACGATGAGGAATGTACCTATAGGCGCTGGCCGTCGAAAAAACAAGAATGCCATATCTCAATTTCGTCATTTAACTGTACAAGAAGCTCTTCACGGTGCCAGAGTAGAGCTTCCAAATGGGATTCACCACCCATCTTTGAATCCTAATGGCACTGTCCTCGCTTTCAACTCAGATTCCCGCTTCGTGAATCAATGTCATCCGTTTTAAACATTGCCGATAAAATGATTATAAACGGATCAAGCAGCGGGCACAAACTGGAAGAACTACATAGTTCAGCTTCTCATGAGATTTTAGCCAATACTGAGGCTCATTCTTCTGGAACTTCTGCGAGTTTAAACAATGGGGTGAGCAAAAACGTATTTCCTGAGGTATTAATGCAAAATCCCAACGTAATTCCTCAGCTGCCTTGCTTTCCTGGAGCCCCTTGGCCTTACCCATGGAACTCAGTTCCATGGAGCACACCTTTATCTTCACCGACTTTTGGTGCTGCTACCTTTCCTCTGCCATTCTGTCCTACACTAGCACCATATTGGGGCTGTGCTGTGCCAGGAACTTGGAATATCCCTTGGGTAATAACACCTGCTTCTTCGCAAAACCAGACACCACCAAGTTCAGGTCCCGATTCCCCAACTCTGGGGAAGCATTCAAGGGATGATGGTAACGTTTTGAAACCAGCCAATGGGAGGGCAGAGGGGGGATCCTCAAGAAATGTTGATTCTGAGAAGAATCTTTGGGTGCCAAAAACACTACGTATTGATGACATGGGAGAAGCGGCTAAGAGTTCCATGTGGGAAACATTGGGTATAAAGAATGACGGAGTAAATGCTGTCAGTGGAAGTGGTCTTTTCAAGGCATTCCGGTCCCGATCCAAGGGTGGTGTAAAACCACATGTAGTGGAAACCTCCACAGTGTTGCAAGCCAATCCAGCAGCACTGTCGAGGTCCTTGAGCTTCCACGAGAGCTCGTAAGCTGATGACATGCACACCGGCTCTATTTTTCATAAGTTTATGACAAACTGATCTGTTGATGACGCATCTAGAAATCAACAATTCCCCGAACAAAAATACATCAACCGGGTGGGAGATTGGCATGCAGTTCCTGTAGTTTCTGGCCAAGACAAGATCAGATGGCATTGCTGCCTTTTGGAATTCTATTACCCGGATGGGTGAACGCATGCACTTTTATGTACGAATTAAACACGACCGGTTGTCCATGGGTTTTAGTTCATGTACATAGTTTATGTAAGAAACATAGATAGGTAGAAGCGTGAGTTTTCAAGTGTAGCAAAATAAGTGGGGAGTATCGTGAGTTTTCCCTGTAATGTCATCTAAGCTTTCCTTGGTTTGCTCTTCTTTTCTAATGTTGAATCTTGGTTTCAGGCATTTTATTACACAAATTTTATGGGTTCGTGCATCGAGTACATATATTGATCAACTCTAAGGTTTGAGTGTGGAAAGAGTTCTATGAAGAAAGAACTTCTTCACTGGGGCACCGTCCATTTGTGCTGAATACAATCAATCCACATGGAATCGCATGCTTGAATGTGGTTTAGTTTCCTGTTCGAATATCAGTTTATTTCCGAAAGTCATCACATCTCCGGCTAGTCGATGAACATGTACTAGGGTGTATGAAGTACTTGTCATTGGATCCGCATATGTTTACAATCAATATATAATATCACGATCTTAAAGTTTCATATAACTTTCATAAAAAAAGGTATTTAAGACAAATTTATACAATATCTCGTGCGAACAAATCTTAAAAGATGCTGGAGTTCAAATGTTGGGGACATGCTTTATGATACTTTTGACATATTAATGAAATATTCCGAGAATTATCTCCTGACCAATTCGAAAAGGAAAAAAAAAGAAAGAAAGAAAGCCTTTTGTTCTTACTTGACTCGCCTCTCTGTTTCTCTGGAAGACGTAATTTAGATGGAAGGGGTAGAATCATGGAAATGCAGATTGCTTAACGAAGAAAGTTAATGGAAATGAATATTCTTTACTAAAGAAGTCTAATGGTCAAGGCAACCCTCCACCTGCATATTTCCCTAAATCAACGAATTGTTACGTTGTTTGTCTTCATGCAAACTGATTTAAGAGTAATTTAGTCAATAATAACTATATATAATTTATTTTGTTGAGAAAATAGGAACCAATTCAAAGCCGGCCAATATAATTTTCTCAAATAGGGAAAAAAAGAAAACAAAAACGCATGTTTATGTATTCGACTTTAATCTCTTGTTAGTTTCAAAGCAAGTTAAACGATGTCGTATTCATCAATTCCTCATGTTAGACTAAATCTTAATTATAGAGTCCTCAAATTTCCAACTTACCCCACAATCCATGAACCAAGAAACTTCCCTGCATTGAATATTACAATTCACCCAACCTGCAGCACAATTGAAGTTTCCTAATCTTTAGAAATTTCAACATCAGCTATCATTCTTACCTTCATATAAATACATATAAGGCTCCCAAATAATTCTATATACCCTCCTCATAAATTACTCCTCAAGACATAATTAAACCTGATCACTTGCATTGGCTCGAATCCCTGAGTTTTTATCTTCAATGGAGGACATCTCACTAAATCCAGTCCTGGGATTCATCCAAGTAATCTTTAACAAGAAGAGAATATACAATACCCTTGTCTCAATATTCCAGTCCTCGATCCAATCCCACCTCACAACCAAATTTTCAAGAATGTTCCTACCTGAGAAAAAGAAGAACGATTTGGATCCATCTGTGGGTAAGTACAGAAGGGTCGATGAAACTTTGTCATCCAAGGACTTGGAGATGGTCTTAACAAGATTAGGATTGCATTACGCTTCAGACGGGGGGATTCTTCCATCAAGATTGGATGGAAACGACATTGAAGCCCTCTTCGAATCGAGAGGTCCTTGTCTGGATGAAGTTAAGGAGGCCTTTGATGTGTTTGATAAGAACAAAGATGGGTTTATTGAGGCATCAGAATTGTGCCAGGTTTTGTGCGATCTGGGATGGGATGAAGGATCCAGGATGGAGGATTGTAGGAGGATGATCGGTGCTTTTGATGAGAATGGAGATGGCAGGATAGACTTTGAGGAATTTATCAGCTTCATGCAGAATATTTCCATGTAAAAATTATATATTCAACCCTGTATTCAAACTACCTTTCTAATAATATATATAAATACTACAGCTGATCTTTGTCTATATGATCATCAATTTTTTTATTTTTTTTTTCATTCAAAAGTTGGGTCTTCACCAATATAGGATGCATTCAATTGCTACTTTCCTATCGTTTTCCGATATTATTGCCCGGATTTAACTCTCTTCTTATGCTCACATAAAACGAGACAAGTCAATCGAAACAGTAGGTTAAAAAAAACTTACTAATTTAACATTCAATTGCTATTAATAAGATATATACTTTAATTGACTATGAAAATATAACATGAAATGTGATTGTAGAGACATTCCTCCCCTTTCATCTCTTGTGCAAATTATAAGAGAAAAAAGGACTGATAAATTATATCATATTTAGCATCTCATGATCCAGCGAACTAGCCAAGAGACTATATATTGCATGTATATTCATGTTCCCTAGCGGAACTGAGCGCCGGAATACGTCTGTCCGAAGGACCAACCGGGCGGGGCGACGTTGTAGGAGACGAGGCTGCGGCCGTCGCTAGTGGTGACCTTGAAAGACAGGCTCTGTCCATTGAGATAAGAGTTGCTCTGCCAGTTTTGGCCCCAGTTTCTCGACATGGGCTGCCACGTAGTCCGCGACCCTTTGATGTACACCGAATGGACATCACCGGCGCCACCTACATTGGTGACCAGGACGAGATTGAAGAACGAGTGGCCGTTGATGGTGAATCTGATACCTCCACTTCTTCTGCAGGCTACCCTGTGCAGGATTAATTGATCAGTCGAGTTGGTTTCAAGTCTGTAATCTTATAATCTAATTAGAGCTATTAAAAAAAACCCACCTTCTGTAGAGAACAGGGACAACCCCGGCTCGGTACTGGGCGATACGTAGGAAAACAGGCTGGGAGAGATCAAAGTGTTGGTTGGGAGGCTCACACCAGCCTCCCGGAGGGCAGAAATTGGTGGCCGTGACGGTTATGGTTCCCCTGATGCAATATCGTGGGGCGTTAACGCACATTAGTTGGTAGCAAGATCCGCAGCTCAGCCCATTGTTGAACAGGGCTGTGCTCAATGCTGCTGTGTTTGTTCCATATCCCTGGCTGTAAAGGTTCCCGTATCCACAAGCCCCACCTGAGAAAAAATATATACAAATATATAGATACAGCATAAGAGAACCACTTCTTCTATAGCACAACAAAGTACTGGTAACTCAAATCTTGAACAACTAATCGACCAGGGAAACGAGGATATATACATACCCATTGTTCCAGAGGCATCCCCTCCTCCATAGAACGTAGCACGAGCCTTAGTCCATCCTCCATAGTATCCATGTGCAAATTGCACCATTGACACCAACAATAGAGCTAACACCTCCATTTTTCCCAGCTGCACAAACACCTGATCTCGCATTTGTTGACTACTGCGTGATCGATCAGTGGGAACTCAGAGATCAAATAGTATACTGACTCTAAAACTGATGACCACCCGATAATTATTATTGAAAAAAGTGGTGCGGAAACTCAACGAGTATACGATGAGAATAAATAGAGGGAGGGCTACAACTTACATTGGTGCTGGAAAGTTAAAAAAGCGTAGGCCAAACATTCATGAATACGACGTCTCGTAATTTCCATCTGTTGCATGGGACCAGTAATCTGGAAAATTTCGAAAGCTTTGATTTCATATATAAGCAAGTATTCAAGTAGGATTCGTTTATATATCATATATATAAATTGATTCAGATAGTTATTATTTTTGGTGAAATTAGGAGTAAAGCCTTAATATGGTAATTTTCGGTGTTTGATTCTGATGAGCTACTTGATTGCTGTGAGTGTATATAAAGAGTAGTATATATATTGTCCTCAAGGATATAAGCGAGTTGGTAAAACCTGAGGTGACGTGGGAATAACTTCCCCGACTTCACGGGTTCGATTCTCGTGTGGAGCATATTCCCCACTGAAATATTGTTGGGTATGTTCTGGGAATTAGTCCGTTATATTGGTCCTCTCTCCAGGGCCCTGCCTACTTGTGCATATCCCTCGATTTATCATCTGTATGCGTCAAGGACCTCTACCCTATATAGAAAGTTAGCTCATTAATAAATTAACTTTTTCTAAAGAGCAGTATATATATTTGTGACGCTGCGACTGCGATTCATTAGAATGCTGACATAGTTTTAAAATTCTAAAATGTTTAACGAGGTTATTAAAATAAGTTAGTATAAAATCCAAAAGCCAAAAGTCGTTTGGACACGTGTTATTCATAAAAATATATGGACCATATGTAGATGTAGTACGTAGACATTAAACTTATTATGGGATCCCGTCAATTATTAATAATAAGATCTCAAATGCGTCACCTTTATTAGTGATTTGGTATTAAAAGATTTCAAATTCATCGTTTTTTTTTTATCCTACCGGTGTTATGGATTTCAAAACGAAGTCGAAATCAAATATAATGTTTCATATTATTTCAAGAACCATGCAATATTGAATTGTCGGTCATGTTGAACTGAAAGCAGCTGGAAATAGTTTAGATATTTTACCACTATTATCTTTATCATTGTGTTACTAAAAATTTTAGGCTCAAAATATATGCAATACATTTTGATATGTGAATCTGGAATCCAATCCTTTGAAGTCGTCTATAGAAACTGATGGGTTATGGGCCGAGCCATTGATCTCCTAGGTCCAGACCCAGGCCAGACCCAGTCCACAAAGGATCAGAATATCGGTAGTTGGGGCCCAATGACCTGATAACAAATTGTCCGTTGAGTCACAAAGAAATAGGCCCGCTCAGACAAGGGCCATGGAACATTCAATGCTCTCTATAAATAGGTAGCTCTACCTCAATTTTAAGGTACATTTTTAATAAACAGCAATTGGTTCTTGAATCGTTATAGCTTTCGAGCAACCGCTGACTTGAGCATCGGAGTGTATTCGTGGGGATACCTTCCGACGCCTCTGACTTTGCTTTGTGACGCAGGTAACAACCCACTCAAATCCTTCATTAGAGTTCTCGTAGGATCCCGACTTATTCGTTGAGTCGTCAAATCGACCCATTCGATTTTTAGGCAACATCGGAAACACAAATTTTTTTTTTAAAAAAAAAACGTGGGAGCAGAAAAAGAACAAATTGGTCAAGGCTAGTGAGAAACAAGACCTCGATCCAGCTAAGTTTATAAATGAGGAAGTAAAGGAAATCATTAATGGTGTCGACTTTAGTATATAGTTTAATGCAAGCTGGAAACAATAAAGGCAGACAATTTAATGTTGGTTCGTCTTATTAATTTCAACGCAATATTTCAAATTACAAAAAGGAAAGTATTTATATTAATAGTGAGACGTTAGTTACAAATTATTTATAACAAAATACTACGTACGTACGGAAATTTTCAAATGAAAAATAGTGGATATATCCATATATATATAGATAAAACTGCTTGAAATAAGGAAAAGATTTCCGACAAATAATTAAATTAATATCCTCAACAAAACTTTATAGTTGTCGAATTATTTCCATCCAACTCCTCGTTGAACTTTCTCTAGCAAAACAACGTGCGACAATTAATGTGGTCGATATTGTCGATTTAATTTTCTTGAGGAAATTGTTTGCTATTTCACGTGGCTGGGTCCAAATTAGGCACTTGCAAGATTTATATTTATTTCTTTTATTATTTATTTTTGGCGAGTATTTCAGACGATTACTGTTTGTTATTATGCCTGTAAGAAGATGACGAGCATCAGAAGCATGCACATGCCGACGTAATTTCATTTATCATTTTGCTTTAAGGATCCATTTTGGCAAAGATTAATTAATCATTCCCATTAATTGTATGTATTTCTCACATAAGTATTTTACTTACCTTAAAAATTATAGCTCTTTCAGCATTAATTAGTTTATATTCGATCGACATCTGTAAGAAGCCAGGCAGAACAAAATTAGTCTATGTTCCCACTTGGAGTTTGCTGTCAACAACACAGTAGATCCAAAACTTTTGGTAAGAAGTTTGATGTCAACAATGGAATATTGTTTTAAAGTAGGTGATTAATTTACAAATCACAGAGTATATATATAGGACTTTATAAAGTTTTTGTCAGATTTGATTTTGGACTTGATAAAAGATTTCTCAGAAATGAGGTGGTCTCCTCCTTCATGAAAGCATGCTCCGTCTATCAAGGAGAGTTGACCCCTCCCACAGCTGATTACAAAATATTGTTTTTCGATATATATAAAAGAAGTTTTTTTACGTCCAGTATTTTCAAAATATAACATTTAAAATCTATTAGCGGATTACATCTTTTAGACTTTTCTAAACATTATTTTTACGAAAAAATAAAATAAACTTTAGGCGCAGCTAATATCCGAATACAAAGGAGAACATGCGATAGGATCAGTCGCTTATCATTAAGTTGGAAGTTGTAGCTGTTTGACAAGGTAAAACTTTATTTACTTATAAATTTGGCAAACAGGGTGCACATATTGTGTGCTAGGATCGACTGAGATATGTGTCTAAGTGCTGGTATTGTCTCATGTCCTTTAGATATCGGTCTTATTTATATCCTATTGTCGGTTATCCCCAACAGAGATAGTATTACCTGTTAAGATCTGACATCATATTTTTACGGTCCATCAAAACAATCAAATTAAATGGTGCAAAGTCAGCGATTTACATACGAGACCTACCAGTAATAACCATCATAATACTACTATGACCATACATGTTTGAAGGGTGAAACAAAGCTATCGATCCCAAGCCAGATTCGACTAGCCCCATATGGATTTGGTTGGCTCAAACACCGACCAGCATTCACATGCCAATGAACCATAAATTTCGAGACATCAACACTTCCAAATGGTCACCGATGTGATTTTTAATCTTGTACGAATAATATTTTCTAATTTGGATTCACTCGATAACAAATTATCGTACAACGTTGTTTATATGATCACTTCCATTATTTCTTTTAACCTTTTCGATGCTTATAATATAGGCTAGTTGGCTTCTTCACGATCAATAAAATCATTCGGAAAACAAAGTTCTATTATATTAAGTAAAAAAAATATGAAAAATTATGATTAGCCGTAAAGGTGAACTATGTGTTTTTTATACAATCTGGAGTTATATTATTGATTCTACAGTTTGCAAGGGAATCTCCACGCGTTTTGCCTATTTTTCCTCCTTTTGTTTTGGACATCACATCAAAATAGAATGCCCCACCGAAGAGGAAGTTTCGCAGTTGATCACAAGTGTGTACGTTCTCGTGTACTTTGGACCATCAATAATTAATCAAGCCATGTCTGTTTTTAATTTAATAATCTTCTTTCATTATAAAATACTTTTGCTTTTGAAAAGGAATTTAGAAGGATTAATATAAAGTACCATTTAACTGATTTCAAGACATTTGCCTTCACACTGCTATCGAAGAGATGAGTGAGTGATAAATAACAAGATTGATAGAACCCATGATAAGATATGAATGATTAGCAAATAGAGAATAATAATTTATAATATTATTGTGTATAATATTATATAATATCTTAAATCCCAAAAATTTATGTCTCATACCAAACATAAGCAGTGTGAGCATTATTTTATTTTATTTTATTTTTATTTTTTTGGATAAGCAATACTGAGTAATTATGTGTATTGATGCTGTCACTACTTTTAGTGAAAAGATGACTATTCTTTCAATTAGAATGAGTTGTAAGTCGTTATACTTATTGTGAGGGATATGAAAAATATGGTAAGTGAGTTTGTGCAGAATTTGAAAGATTTGATAAATTAGATGTAAATTTAACTATTTTTAACTATGATTCTTCTTCATGTAAACCTTTTATGTTAAATTATCATCGAATTTAAGAAAAGGTACATATTATGAGGGTTCCATATCCTTTATTCTACGACCAGCACAATCTTCTTTTCTTTTAATTTTAATTTTCCCTTTCCACAAAAAAAAAAAATTAACCTCTATTGGGCTTGAAGTTTGATGGGGCCTATATTTTATAACTGGCTTATACTAAAGCCCAGACCAGTGCATCCCAGCCCAGCCTCAATTGCAAATCTACTCTCAAAACGGCGTCGGTCGTAGTATCTTGTTCCATTTGACTCACAGTGCACGCACTCGAGCTGGATCAGAAAATTCCATCTCAGTTTCTGCACTCGAATGCTTCCAACTTTCTCATTTTTCATCCCCAAAGACCATTTCAGACAAGTTCGCTCATTTCTCAATCAATTCTCCTTTTACAAGCCGAAAATTGGTTTCAGCGTCGAAGCTTCTCTTGAAAATCTGCCAAACTCGCCTTCTTCGAGAATATATCAATCCCACAAAAAATCATCTTCATCTGACTTCTATGGCATTGCGGAATCTATAATCTCGAAGAGTTCTCATTTTTCGGGTTCTGATAATGGTGAGGCATTCACTAATTGTACACTGAAAGATTACTTTTTGAGACTCTCAGATATATCACCCGTGACAGTACGTAGATTTTGGCGGACGATCGATTTGAAACCTCAAGATGTTTTTGAAATATTGGTGGGTTTTGAACCTTCTAGTGGGAATTATGAGACTGAAGTTAAAAAGGTTAAATCTTTGTGGGGAATGTTCAAGTGGGCTAGTGAGAAAAATGGAGGGTTCGAACATTTTCCTCAGTCTTGTAAGATCATGGCTTCTATGCTTGTGCGGGCGGGACTGTTTGTGGAAGTTGAAACTGTGTTGTCGAGGAGTGAGAGTCGAGGAATTTTGTTGGATTGTCAGGAAATTTTCAGTGATTTGATCGAAGGTTATGTCGGGGAGCTTGAGTTGGAAAGAGCCATTTGTACTTATGACAGAATGAGGAGACTTTCTTTAGTACCAACGAGTTCGAGTTATCAAGCTCTTCTCAAGTACTTGATTGGATTGAACGAGACACGGTTGATGTATAACGTTTATGTGGATATGTCCCAGATAGGAATAAGAGGGAGTTCAGAAGAGATTAACATTCATGAGAATGTCGTGCGCTTGCTTTGCATAGATGGTAGAATACAGGAAGCTAGAGAACTTGTGAGGAAAGTTATGGCGTCTGGAATCTTACCTGGTAGAACCATTATTCATGCGATTTGTTGTGGATATTGCGAGAAGAAGGATTTTGATGATATACTTAGTTTTTTTTCCGAAATGAGGATTGCCCCTGATGTCATAGTTGGTAACAAAATACTCTTTTCATTAGGAAAAGATTATGGTGTCCAGCAAGCAAGCTTGTTCATGGAGAAAATGGAGGAGCTCGGTTTCTGTCCTGATGAAAGAACCTTTGGGATCTTGATTGGTTATAGTTGCCGTGAAAGGAATTTAGAGTATGCTTTTATTTATCTTTCAGGCATTATATCAAGAAGTCTCAAGCCCCATGTATACTCTTATAATGCTCTCCTAAGTGGATTTTTGACTAACGGCATGTGGACGCACTCCCGAAACATCCTCCTTGAAATGAAAGACATGGGAGTTACTCCAAATTTGTCAACTTTCAGAGTTCTCCTAGCGGGGTTTTGTAAAGCCATGCGATTTGATGAAGTAAAGGCAGTGATTGATGAGATGGCAGATCGAGGCTTCATAAAGCTCTCATCAACAGAAGATCCTTTGACCGAAGCATTCCAGCTCTTGGGGTTCAACCCGTTGGATGTGAAGATAAGGAGGGACAATGACAAGGGATTTTTTAAAACCGAGTTTTACGATAATCTTGGTAATGGACTCTATTTGGACACAGATGTGGACAAGTATGAAAAAGTAATCAACAAGGTCCTTGAGGATGCCATGATTCCGGATTTTAACTCTTCTTTTCTGGAGTATTGTCGCAATAGAGATATAAAAAACACTTTCAGTATGGTAGACGAAATGGCTAGATGGGGTCAAAAACTCTCATTGCCTGCCTCGTTATCTTTACTGGGAGGGCTTCCTAGATCTGCCTTTGGTGTCAAAACCATTAACCATCTTTTGGAGAGCATGTTTAAATCAGTCTATCACCTTGATCAACAATATTTAAATAAGATCGTCCAAATGTACAGCAAAAAGGGATTAACATTCTCCGCCAGGCACTTATTTGATGGGATGGTACGAAGAAATCTCACAATTGAAAATGGTACATACTCCGCTCTTTTGCTTGCGTTCTGCAAGAAAAGTGACCTGAAAAGTCTTCGTTACTGCCACCATCTTGCAAGAAAATATAATTGGTCTGCTAAATTGGAGGATAGGAAGGTTCTCTTGAGTCACCTATGCCAGAAAAAATGGTTGAATGAGGCATTTGAGATGTTTGAGACCATGTTGCTTGCCAGCCCTTGTAACGCTTCGGAAACTTTTCACTCGTTTCTTGAAGAGCTTTGTTCTCAAGGTTTCACTAGTGCTGCTCTTATTTTTCTCCAGGAATTTCCAACTCATGCCATTGTCTTGGATTCCGTGGCTTACAGCCATCTAATACGTGGATTTTGTAAAGAGGAGAAATTCTCAGAAGCCTCTACGATTCTTTCTGTTATGCTCTCTAAGAACTTAACTCCAGCTCTAGATGTATCCATCCAGTTAATTCCTCGGCTATGGAGAACCGACATGGAAAAAGCTTCTGCATTAAAAGATATATGCTTGACTGAGCAACCTTCTGTCGCACTCACCACACTCTGTGCTTTGATTAAAAGGATCTGTAGGCTTAAAATGGTTGAAGAAGCTACAAATCTATTCAAGGAGACTTTGTCAATGGGCCTAATGCCCGATGTAGAGACATTCAACATTTTGATTCAAGGCTACTGCAGGGAAAACAAATCGAGGAAAGTAGTCGAAGTGCTTGGAGTCTTGATAAGGAAAAGCTTAAGGATCACAATTTCAAGTTATAGCCATTTGGTTCTCTGGTTATGCACGGAAAGAATGTTCCATCAGGCGTGGAGTTTGAAAGAGCTCTTACATAAAGAAAGCGACCTGTCAGATATTATTATATATAACATTTTGATTTTTCACTTTTCCTCACGGAAGAACATTTTGTTCTTGGATGCATTAATTCATGAACTTGAAAAGGAAGGATTGAGATACGATGAGGTTACATATAATTTCCTGATACAAGGACTTGTTCAGTGTCAACGTATCTCAGGCTCTGTCGGGTACCTCATGACTATGATAGGCCAAGATCTCAGGCCAAGTACCCGTAGTGTTCGAGATATAATTAGTTACTTCTGCAGGAAAAATGAGGTCGAAAAGGCCTTGGACATAAGTAGAGAATTGGAACTTAGAGGTTGGATTCATGGTACCGTGATTCAGAATAGAATCGTTCAGGCACTCCTTAAGAAGAATAAGATCCATGAAGCAGTAGATTTTCTCGACAGAATGGAATCAAAAGAACTGATTCACGATAATATCAATTATGATCTTTCAATCAAGCAGTTGTGCTTGCACGGCAGACAGGACAAAGCAGTCGATCTTCTCAACCTAATGCTGCGAAAAGGGAGGGTCCCAGAATCTTCCAGCTATGACTGTATCATCCAAAGTTTCTGTAGTGGCCATAAGTTGGATTCAGCACTGGATTTTCATGCTGAGATGTTGTGTAGGAATAGAAAGCCCAGTAAGATCACATGGGAAACTCTTGTTTGCGGACTGTGCCAAGATGGCAGAGTGGCAGAAGCAGAGCAGCTACTAAATTCCATGATTCAGTTAGGTGAAACTCCAAGCAAGGAGATGTTTTGCTCCGTGATTAACAAGCATCGCTTCGAAAACAACGTAAGAAAAGCTTCAGAGCTATTGAAAGTGATGCAAGAAATCGGATACGTACCAGATTTTGACACGCATTGGTCTTTAATCAGTAATTTAGGCAGTTCCAATAAAAAAGACCGTGTAAATCCTAAACATGGTTTTCTATCTGGTCTCCTTTCTGGTTTTGGATTTGATCGGAAGAACCATAATGACAAAGATAGGTGAACTGAGAGAAACCTCGGCTCAAGTGTTCCAGATTTTATTTATTGACCAGAAACGCTTTAAAGATGGTGGTAAATGGAGTATGTGAACAAGGCTCAAGTGGATCGTTACTTTTTCATGTTATCCCATTTTTTCAAGTTTATTAATTAGGGTCAGTTTAGCAAAAAGATGTGGAATATTAAATTACCATGTTACTCTTCAAATCTTTATTCTTTCACTTAATTATCAACTTTTTTGTTTTAAATTAATCAGTTAATTATTCGTATTATTATTTTTAAAATGGACAAAATTTATTATTATAATGCTGTCTAAAATTTGACTAATCAAATCAAACACATGACCATTTATAAAATATAATTTCATATTACTTTGTTTTTATCAATCATTCCATATCTTTTTGCCATAGATCTTAATTAAGTTAAATTACACAACCGATTAATGATAATAATTAATGATTTAATGAAACATGTTATAGAATATGATTACAAACACAGCCTCCGTATATATAACATGGATATAGGACTTGGGTTCATGATTCACAATTTTGAAAATATTCCGTCCACTTATGAATATTGATGTTCTACTTATTGCAAGGAACATAACCTTTTTTCTAAGAATTCCGTTGAAGGGAGGATCAATGAAACCTCTCTTCCAAATTCAAACACCACACAACACTTGGTGCATTAGTGAAACATGTAAACATGAGAGAGCATCAGCAAACCATTAAAGAACAAATTAATAAAAGATGCATACTTTAATTACCAAAACAGACATCAGGATTGAAGATGTCACAAGAACACATAAAGCATTAAACATCAAAAACATCTTTGGCGTGCATAAGCCAACCATGTTTCCCCCTCTTATTTCCCACACAGGGACACAACACAACTCATATGTTTTAAACACACAAATAGTCTTAAGTTTGGACATATGGGTGCCACAAGAAACATTCAAAACAGAAAAACACATAAGTTCAGTAGCTCAGTATTATATGATCCTGAGACAGAGACAGCTTTCTTCTTAATCATCGTAGTGCTTGCGGTCATGGTGATGCTTGTAGCGAGGCTTCTCCTCATCATCGGAGTTATCATCATTATCTCCCTAAAAATCATGTAATTAGAACGAAAAATGGCCATTATTCCACTAGCCATAGTGCAAAGAAAGAAATTCTCTTGAGTCCAAATATTATATCTCAAAAGTTTAATTCCATACATCATCCCCTTATAGGTGAACGGAGACCAGTGAAAGTATTCTCAAACAAAAAAATGTTGTTTAATTGGATATTAGGTGAATCATTTAAACCATTTTGCCTACAAGTTCAAGCTCACGAAAAGTTATCCAACAACAATTTTTATGCTTCTATAACGGATCCATCTGTTAATAAGAGAATATAATAGCAAGAAGAAGAAATTTTGGGCTTCATAGTATTCATTTTCTTCAAGCCTTGCCAAATTACTAGTCCTACGAGTACTTCATACCAAGAATAACCTTTTTTTTTTTGCACCACTGATAATAACCAAAGAAAAACATGCATGATGCGAAAGGAAGAAAACTCACGTATTTCTTGCGGCCATATCCTTCGTCGTCGTCGTCACGCCTCTCATAGCTGGGCTTTCTGTAATCCTCTTCCTCTGACCTTCCATAGCTGGGCCTCTCATATCCCTCTGTCTCATAACTTGGTCTCCCGTAACTGACCCTCTCTTCTCCATATTCAGGCTTCCTACCATATCCACCCGATCCGTATCCCTCAGACTCGGGCCTCTTTCCATACTCGGATTGACCATATTCAGGTTCGGGCGTCCTCCCATAACCCGAGCCGTACTCTGAACTGGGCTTTTCATATTCAGGCCGTCCTCCATATCCAGATCCGTACTCAGATCCAGGCTCACCGTATTCATTCTTTCTCCCGTAATCGGGCTTCCTTCCATACTCCGATTCAGGCTGCTCGTATTCGTTTTTCCTCCCATAGCCCGATCCATACTCTGACCCTGGATTTCCATAGTCGGGCTTCCTTCCATACTCCGATTCAGGCTCCTCGTAATCGTTTTTCTTCCCATAGCCCGATCCATACTCCGATCCGGTATTTCCATATTCGGGCTTCCTCCCGTACTCTGAATCCGGTCTCCCCCCATATTCACCTCCTCCGCCATAACCAGACTCAAACTCGCTTTCTCCACCATACCCACCCTGGGGACGATTCGTCCCAGGCTGAAACCCATAATTAGGTTTGGGTCCATCGTATTCGTAGCCACCCCCCGAGGGCTGTTCGCCCTCATAGGAAGTAGGGCGTGGCCGAGGCTTTGGCCGAGCGTAGCTCTTGTACTCGTTGTCCAAAGCTTCTTCACCATAGGCACAGGGCTCCGCCTGGGAAGAATACTGTGGGCGATCGTAGTCGAACTCATCAGATCCACCAGAAGTGTTGGAATAGCAAATCTCCTCGGAAGGGGGTAAGGGGCGGCCGTAGGTCAAGTTGATGTCATATCCGCCGCCGTAGGGAGTGGGATCGTACTCGTCGAAGTCGTCAACCTCATCGCCGGTGTCGCGGTGGCCTTTAGGGAAGTAAGACATTGTTGTTGGTTGAATTTGCTCTGATTGATGTGTGGTAAATGTGCCTCAACTGGAAGTGGATTTATATATAGCTCCATCTATTAGGTATTGTACAAAACTGCCCTTGGATCTTGCCTTTATTACAATGGCATACGCGGGACTGCCACCAAGTACTTAACGACTAATCGGGGGATCCCAGCAATTCACGCTGCAAAACTCCGGGCTTTTCCAGGCTCTTTGTGAACTCTTTTTTAAAATAAATTATGGACGGTGATAGTGAAATTATTTCTTATGTGCATTACACAAATATTTTGAAATTTTTGTTAGACTTTATTATGGAAAATATAAATCACATTCAAAATACAAAAAGAGTACGTCACATCAATCATTTTCCTTAATGTTTTTTTCACAATTTACCTTTTTCTTGTGTGTGTGTTTATGTTTTTTTTTAAAAATAAAGAACATAATTAGAATAAATAAATAATAAAAAGAATTCAATGGGATATGAATCAAGATTCAAGAAAAATCTCTAACCAATTACAACTCGCCACGTTGGATGTCTGAAAAGCTCCAACCTCCGGAGGTGGATATGGTTGAGTTGCATGTGTTGTATTCTCCTCTTGTGCGACCTAACAATGACCGAAGCTGCCGCTTTTCGGAGCGGCCTTTTCCTCGCCGGAGCCGCGCATTTCAAGGGAAATCAGCTTAAGCAGAGCAATATCTTGAGTACGAGGAGAAAGTTGAAAATTGAAGGCCAGGTGGCAACTCCTTCCACTTATTCTTCAAGGATCTCCACTGACATTCCACTTTATGAAGTTCCTGGGGTAATTGCTAGAAATTTGATGCTGCCTCTGTTTTCTTGCTAATCTGAAACCCGGATAGTAATTGGCTTTTCATATGATTTGGGTAGGCTTCGTTTGATCAGTATTTGGAGGATAAACCCAGGGTTTTCACAGCAATCTTTCCTGATAAACAAAGGAGCCAACAGCTCAATGAGGTAGCCTTTCTCATCTTATTTGTTGCCTGCAAAGTCTTGAATTTTTGAATCAGGGCTGACTCAAAAACAACTCGAGGTTAATTACTGTCATGGGGAACTTAGGAGTTTCATAGATTTGGTCTCATATTTGAGATTATTTTCTTCTAATTTTTAGCTTCAGCGTTAGCTCGAAGCGTTGATATTTGAGCTCTAGCTTGAACCTACATCGGGTTTGGACTTGTAGGAGTGTTCTTGTCCCAAATTTGGATCACATTATTGGATGATCAACTTATTCTGGATAGGATTTCGTGGATAGTTTTGAGAGAACCTCGCCATCTCACATACACAGATTTGATTTATAATTTTCCTATCAAGAAATCTGCCATAATTCCCCGACAATTCAGAAGTTTTCCTTAATTCTCGCCCATTACAATTTACAAGGATCGGTTCTTGAACCAGATGGGGTATTCTGGTTCTTAGTGCCTTGATATGCTGTTTATAACCTCAGTAATGGTTCGGTGTTGAATTGAGAGCTTAGGAAATCATCTGTTGACTTGTACTTTCAAGACTGAGGAACTATTTTTAGCTGACGGACAGCCAAGATTACTGGGCTTCCTGCCATCATGCTCAAATTGAGGTTATATTTGAATGTTAGTGTGCCACAGGGTTTGAGCATGTAACCGATACTTTTGTGCTTACTACAAAAAAGTGATCAACAAGATCACTTGCTAGAAGAATTAGTTTACTCCCTTAAAAAGCTTATTTATATTTCAATCGGTAAGTTCCATCGACGTGACTATGTGAGTTTCTAACCTTATTTGATAAACTTTGGGTTTCAAGGAAATCCCAGTTGGCAGGACTTGGAACCAAACTATACTTTCCCCGGCATATCGTTGTTTCTCATAGCTAGATATGGAGTATGAATTTTAGATTCTTAGCATCTTTGTTCAACTCTGCTAGTTGGCTCATATATATACTTATGAAAGTATGTTTGTTTCGATTGATTTTCAATTGCTCGCAGGATGAATGGAAAGTTCATATGCTGCCAATAGATTTCTTATTTCTGACCGTATATCCAGTAGTGGACATGAGGATAAGATGCAAGTCTAACGGAATAGAATATCCTCCAGCAGTTCCTCGAGATGTTTCGAAGGTTCTTGAGCTTGAGATTGTAAGCACATTAGTGTAACACCATCATTAATATAATTAATGGTTTTGCTCCCGACTTTTTGTCTAATACAGGATATATACACGCAGGTTAGATGGGAGCTTCAAGGGTTAGATGACATGCTCAAGCCATCTCAGTTTTCGCTTGGGGTGAATGGAGCTTTATATTCAGATAGACGTGGATCAAGAAGCAGACTGAAAGGCCAACTACAAATGAGCATAAGCTTTGTTCTCCCCCCAGTTCTTGGTCTTGTCCCCGAAAATATTCGACGTGATGTTGCAGAATCGGTTAGAGCAAATCCATTTTTCCACCAACATATTTCTTTCCCTCTTCTTTCTGTCTCTCGTCTTGTTATTCTAACTTTTTGCTTTTTAATCGTTTAGGTTCTTAAGAGATTGGTGGAGAACATGAAACAAAAGGTAAATGGCAGTTTGATAGCAGATTATAGCAAGTTCAAGAGGGAAAGACCAAAGACTTTAAGGATTCAAGAAAAATTTAAGTTGGCTGGAAGCTGAAATCTTTGTGAATAGCCAATTGAAGAGTCTTTCGTAAATTTATTTCCATATATTCTTCTTTTTTTTTTTCGTAATTAGCCAATGTAAGTATAATAACCTTTATAACATCCTTCTGTCAATGAATTCTATTTTCTGTTAGATGGAATGGATAAACCAATAATTGTGTAAAATACTAAGTTAATATTCATGCAAAGCGAGCGCTCTACTATTTGAGCTACATCCGCTTCTTGTTGTTTTTTTATGTTTGTTTTACGGTCGCATTATCCTTTTTACACCTCCAACTCCTAGACTTGACTATTTCTTGGAATTGTATTGATAAAAAAAACTCTTTCCTTGGAATTGACCTAACATGGACATTAGCCCAACTCAAGTTGAAGATTTTGTGCACAATTTTTCTTTTGGAAACTGCACACTATTGCTTGCACATCGATATAACAAGTATTATCATAGTCATCGTATAGCGCCTGGTTTTTGGCATCCCCCGTATCCACAGGCCAAATTTCATTCCTAAAGGCCTGAACGACAGTAGCGAAAATGGTATACATAAGAAGCCATCAAACTAAAAGCTATGTCAAACGGTCAAGTTCAGGACTATTTGATCATCAATCACCAGTAATCAGCACAAGAACATGACCCAAGCTTAAAATAGTGAAAACGGTTCCGATCTCTGACAACGATTTCCCGACCATATATCTTGGATGCAATCTTCATTGCCGAATGACAATCTGAGCATGTTCTCAAATTCTTGAAAATGTAAAGTGGCGTTCCAACTTTTGTGCTCATGAGACCAAAACAGACTGCCAGTTTCTCACTATGGAACTGTAGCGCTCGCTCTTTTTCCTCCTGCTCATGGGTATAATCGGGCCCAATGTCATTCGCCGAGAAAATCAGGGAATTAGTGTTCGGTACGTAGCCAGATAATCTCAATCTTTTGATCATCTCATCCAACTTTAAGTATATCTCTTTGATCTGTGGATGCGCCTTGTCCCCTGAAGTGAAACGATGGACTTGGCCGTTGATATACATTGAACTAACTCCAGGGATCTTTCTGATTCCCCTGTCTCTAAGAACATTTCGAAAACAGTCAGCTTTATCGAGCTTCCCTGATAAAACACACACATTAGACAGCAAGATATGATACTCAGTGTTGTGTGGATACAACTGAACTAGCTTTTGTAAAACGCGTTCACCCAGCTTTTGCTTCCTGTGAACACCACAGGCACCTAACAAAGACCCTAAAACAATCTCATTTGGGCACATTGGCATCCCCCGTATCACAGCCTCTGCTTCTTCCAAATGACCTGCTCGACCCAATAGATCGACCATACAGGCATAATTTTCCATGGTAGGACTGACACCGTACACATGTTCAAGACTGTAGAAAATTTTCCTGCCCTGATCGACTAAACCAGAGTGACTGCAAGCACTCAGAACAGCTGTGAAGGTTATGTCATCAGGTTTGACCTCGTCTAACATCTGATTGAACATATCCAAGGCAGCTGTCCCTTTCCCATGCATGGCTAGCCCACTAAGCATCGCATTCCATGACACCACAGTCCTTAAATGCAGAGAGTCAAAAACTCGAATCGCCATACTAATACGACCACATTTCGCATACATATCGAGCAAAGAAGTGCCCACTAAAACATCAGTTACTGCACCAGCCATGGTTTTGAGAGCATGTGTATGTAACCATTTACCCATCACAACATCCCCCGACTGCGCACAGGCTGAAAACAACGAGCAAAGGGCCGCAAAATTTAACTTCAGTTCATAGCTAAACAGCATTTCACTCAGAAGCCTAAACGCTTCCACAGTATCGCAATTTTCGACATAGGCAGCAGTCATAGTAGTCCATGCAATCACATTTTTCTCAGGCATTTCATTAAATAAAATCATACCTTCCTTCAAACCAACCAATTTCGCCACACCGCCCAAAAGCACAGTCCAGGAAACAATACTTCTCTCCTCCATTTCATCAAACAGCCTCCTAGCCTCACCTACTAAATCACACTTCACATACATATTCATCGCAGCATTACAAGCTTTAACGCTAAAACCCAAACCCATCTTGATCATACACACATGGCCTTGAATCCCGAACACCATGTTCTCCACCTTCGCGCAAGCGCTGAACACCGAAACCAACGTGATTTCATCGATCAAAATCATTTCTTTTCGCATGATGACGAACAAATTGAGAGCATCCAGGTGCGATCCCACAAGGGAATAACAGCTCATGAGCGTTGTCCAGTCGACGGTGTCTTTATGAGTTAATGGAATATTGTCGAACACTTTTCGTGCTGACAACAAGTCGCCGCACACAGCGTACATGTGGACAATAACGTTGGGGAGGAACGTGTTCGGGACAGAGAGGAGGCCGGTTGTTGTGATGGCGCCATGTATCTTCCGGCCCTCTTCGAGCTGTGAGTGTCGAGCTAATGCCCGTAGAAGGACACGGCAGCGGCGAGGTATTGATGATATGGTTCCCACGGCCTCGGCTGGCCATCTCATAAGAAATGTGCTCGAGTCAACTAAAGCTTTGCAAAGTTCGGTTAATATAAATATCCGGCGTAATTGATTAATTTGATGAATAATTCATTAAATTTTAGTAACTGATTAGATCGATTCAGTATTTTGGTTGTCAAAATTTGACTATGGTTTATTCCGAACCAGAGAATTCTTCGCGAAGAAGCTATGTTTTAACTCGATTCTCATGCTAAAATGATCCATAAGTTTGTTATATCGGAAGCACACTCGTTAATAATTTTTCTGGAGATTGATTAGATATTCAAATCCATTTGTAGTTACTGCAAAATGCCCATCATTCAAGAAAAACTCATTGGTTTTTACCAACAGCCGAACACAAAATCCTTTGAAAAAAAATTGACAAAGGGTAGCAACCAAAAACAAATACAGGATAGTTTCTGCAATAAAATTTCCTGTTTAAATGGATGAACTAATCACAAGCACCACGATGTCTTTCGCGTTTCGTTTTTATCATTGAAATTGCTCAATCTTCTTCCTCATCTTCATCACCACCACTGGCTTTCTTTGCAGCAGCTTTCTGGTTCTTCCTCTTCACTCTACCAGGGCGACCACCGCCAAAAGGACTAGTCAGTGAGAAATCAATATGCTTCTGCGAGTCAACTCTCACCATAAATGAAGGTACATTAACCACCTGCCTTCCAACCCTAATAGGAAAAACGTCCATCGTTATGCATTCCAGATATAACTTACAATAATAACACAGAGGTCAAGCTAGAACATGTAAAAGGAATGACATGGAACCAGAAACCCTGTTGTGATAATGTGGAAACTGGAAAATAGATCTCTTCAAGATTATCCAGAATATGATATTAACATGTCGATAAATATTGAAAATAGTTTAGATCGTTCTCGGGTATCTCGTCCACCATAGTTCTCTTTGAAAAGTACCATGTCAACATATGCTAGGATCTTTGATTTTCTTGAAAAATATGTCAACACCAAAGAATACACACCTGAGGTGCCTCTGCCTGATGAGCACACGTGCATGGTGAATAGATTTAGCCATACCAGCCTTAAATACCAGAGTTTGGAGACGTCGTTCAAGAAAGTTCTCCACAGTTAATGCGAGCACATAATCAAGCTTGTTCTGGCTCTCATCCAGAAGCCCGTATCGATTCATCCTACGAAGAAGGGCATCACCCTCAAAAACTACGACGGGGGTCTTTCTCATCCAGTGTGAGAAGCATTCTTGCAGCATTACGGATGCGACTCAATGCATATTGAACTCTCCACAGCTCCCTCTTGCATCGAAGCCCATATTCTCCAACGAGCTTCAGCTCAGCATCCAATCGCTCCTTCTCATATGGCCGGCGAGGCTTCTTGAAAGTCTTCCCGTCTAACAAAAATTATTTTAAATCAAATTTAGTTTGAACCTGATATTGAATAAATTCAGAATGAAAAAATGAATAAAAGTCCATCTCGTTCTATTTTATAGGAAAAAAAACAATAGGACAAAACCAAGACATTTGCGATAACTCGTTTGTTTGAACCAGCTACTAGAACAATATATTGAAGCAAGACAATGTCAAAGAACTCAAACAGCAGCAAAACAGAATACATTTCAAACTGATTTCCACAAACGGGGACAAAGTAATTCCAAATCGAGCGAATCCAAATCCTTAATTCAAGACTTAAATCACAACATATTTTTCGACCATCCAAATAAGGAATCATCGGATAAATTCCCTGATAAAACATATAACAATCCACCAAGAAGATCAAATTGAAAAGGACGTGCATTTCCTGCAGATACTTACAGTTGCGGTAGAAACTAACGTGCACCATCGTCTCCCGCTACGCTGCGCTAGCAACAGAAGACGACTGATGATACCATACAGTACAATACACTGTCTTAAACCCAAACCATTATTTGCAAGAGTAAAATTGGATGCGGCGAACCCTAGTGACTGAGCGATTGGGCTCAATAGAAACTGGGCTCCGCTCACCAAGCATATGTTTTAGATTCGGCTTCATGCTTAGTCTACATGCAACAAGCGAACATAGTTTTTCTTTATTTTCATTCACCATAAAAAAGATATTCGAATTTGAACGTTTATTTAAATACTGTAAGAAAATATTTATCGAACAGGAGTTACATAATCAGAAGGTATTTGAAAATTAAAGAAAATTCCAATCATCAGGATAAGTTGATAAGATTTACTAAAACTTATGCATTCTGAAACACTAAAGGGAGAAAAAACTTTATCTTAACCTTAAATTCTTTAAAGTTTGAAGATAATTGGTGAATATAAATAATGTAGGTTAGGATTCGTTTTTCGGGGTAATGATGAATCTCCTGTTAAGATTGCGAGGATTGCATTTTGATGTAGCGGTGACTAGAATTGATTTAGTTCTAGAGCTCCACCGTTGAATGAGTTCTTTATGTGGAAGCATTTCTAGTGTTCTTGGGTTCCATCTTTGGATCACATGACGATTGCCATGTGGTTGCATTTGAAGATCTGACTCCGTCTGTGAGTCGCAACATTGGTTTAACTTGCATTGTTTTTTAATGACCAACCAACTGAGGTACCGTAACCGGCAGCTAATCAGACACTTTTGTTTAATTAAGTTACTGGGTTCGTCATACATAGGCTAACACCATACTAATACAATATTAGAAATTGCTATTTGCAAGGAAACAACATGAAGCGGACCTTGATCAATCTTACTTTGAAAATGGAGTTTGCCAAATTCGAGTGGTGAGAACTTGGGGTTATGATTTACTTTTTGAATCAATAACGCACATGTCGAAGAGTTCTACGTGATTATAAGCTTATTCATGTGAATCGTTATAACACATTGTACACAGAAGAAGATACATAATTAAAATCAAACACATTCAAGTTCAACATTTCAAGTAACAACCAAGACAAGAATAACAAAGAGAACGTAAATGCAACCAAGCGAGAGACTCAACTGCAATACAACACAAGAGCAAGTAACACCAACCATATCAAGTCAAAGTGACCATTAGCTTATTCTTCATCCTCGTCCCCATCTGGAGACTCCGCCCCAACTTCTTCGTAGTCCTTCTCAAGTGCAGCCAAGTCTTCCCTCGCCTCCGAGAATTCACCTTCCTCCATACCTTCACCAACATACCAATGCACGAATGCTCGTTTCGAGTACATCAGATCAAACTTGAAATCGATCCTGGAAAACACCTCAGCAACACCAGTTGAGTTGGAAATCATGCACACTGCCCTCTGGACCTTAGCCAAGTCACCACCAGGGACGACAGTGGGAGGCTGATAGTTGATACCACATTTAAACCCTGTGGGGCACCAGTCGACAAACTGAATCGTCCTCTTGGTTTTGATTGTGGCAACTGCAGCATTAACATCTTTGGGGACAACATCACCCCTGTACATCAAACAGCAAGCCATGTATTTCCCATGGCGAGGGTCACATTTCACCATCATAGATGATGGTTCAAAAGCAGTGTTCGTTATTTCAGCAACAGATAGTTGCTCATGATAAGCCTTTTCAGCAGAGATCACAGGGGCATAAGATGAAAGCATGAAATGAATTCTTGGATAAGGAACCAGGTTAGTTTGGAACTCATTCACATCCACATTCAACGCGCCATCGAATCGCAGAGATGCTGTCAATGAAGAAATCACCTGGACGAGTCATCAAATAGATTAATAACCTACAAATAACAAAAAACAATAGAAACAGAAAGAATCATATACTGTTTACCAAGCCAGTTAAAAATATTTACCTGAGAAATCAACCTGTTGAGATTAGTGTAGGTCGGCCTCTCTATATCAAGTGACTTGCGGCAGATGTCATAAATAGCCTCATTATCAAGAAGCACCGTTACATCCGTGTGCTCGAGAAGGGAATGAGTTGAAAGCACGGAATTATAAGGCTCAACAACAGCGGTTGAAACTTGGGGAGAGGGGTAGATAGTGAAACCCAACTTTGATTTTTTACCATAGTCAACAGAAAGCCTTTCAAGCAACAGAGATCCAAGGCCAGATCCGGTACCACCACCAACAGCATGGAAAACCAAAAAGCCCTGCAACCCAGTGCAATTGTCTGCAAGCTTTCGGATCCTGTCAAGGCAGAGATCAACAATTTCTTTTCCAATAGTGTAATGACCTCTGGCAAAGTTGTTGGCGGCATCTTCTTTGCCGCTGATCAGCTGCTCTGGGTGGAAGAGCTGGCGATATGGACCTGAGCGGACCTCATCAATGACAGTCGGCTCCAGATCCACAAACACAGCTCGAGGTACATGTTTTCCAGCGCCTGTTTCACTGAAGAATGTGTTGAAGGCATCGTCACCTCCCCCGACAGTGACATCTCCAGGCATTTGCCCATCAGGCTACATAGAAAACATTATTCAGTTAATTCTTCTTAAACAACTAAGCATGCCTCACATTGAGCATACAGTCCCGGGAAGTGTGACCTACTAAACAAGTAAGAATTCTTCTACATCTTAAATTTCAAAGAAAATTAGAGAAGGAAAGAGGGACTAACAAAATGCCAACTGGATCTGCAGTAGTATTTATCAGATTTTTTTGATTCAAATGAATTTGTATTTGAAAAACATTTGAAAATCAAACGTTATTTAAGGGAGACGAGTGGACCTACAATTTTCAGGCATTGTCGATCTATAAGAATGATTTGTTCTTCAAGAGTTCATATTTATTTCCATACATTTCCCCATCCAGTCATATCACAAAATAAAATCGCACAATAGGCACGGCTCCATGTATAACAGACACGAGAACAAAACTCAAAACATATGGATCTGACCAGAAACAAATGAAATGTAGGTAAAAAAAATAAAGAAATTAGATCTCGCGAACATATTCTTGATTTTCATCACATTATCTCAGCTCAAAAACTAAAGGAAAAGAACAAATTCACCCAAAAGAGACGCAAAAACCAAAAAAAATCCAGATCTAACCAAAACAGCAAAACGAACCACAACGTCATAACTGAATCCGATAGATCTACCTCAGATCTGTCCAGAAAAATCCTAAAACGTAAGGATTTAAAGAAAATCATACCTTAATGCCGTGTTCGAGGCAGTAAAGCTCCCAGCAGGCATTGCCGACCTGAATACCGGCCTGACCAATGTGGATCGAAATACACTCTCTCATTTCGTTGATATTTAGGATGAAAGGACCGGCTTTTGAATTAAGAAAAAAGAGGGAAACTGGAACACCAGAGGCGTATACAAAGACGTCTCTGGGTTAAAATGTGTAATGTGGGGAGGAATTATGATTGAGAGGCATTTTATAGCAACGGCCGACGGCGGATTGAAACTTGGGTTTGTATTTTTTTATTTTGAATTATTTGAGATATACAGCTGGATAATCACATGGTCCTTTCCTTGGCTCCACCTTTTTGGATATTTTCAATCTAAATACAAATAATTTTGTTATTACCAAAAAAGAAAACCTCTACTTGTTCACATTTCCAAATGTCACCTAAAACAAGTGCAACTTTACTCCGAAGTACTTATTAAATAAGGTTTTGATTACATTTTAGAAAGAGCGAGAGTCACTTGTTTTTAGTAGATGAGCAAAAAGGAGGGGGTTTCAAATTTTTTTTAAAATCGAAAATTGGAGAAAAAGACCAAATTTTTTTAAAAAAAACTTCAAAAACTTGATGAGCACTAAGGGTGTACTCAAATAATATTAATTTTATTATTAGATAGTGACATAATACCCATTCTTTTGACCTTTATGATGAAGAATGATTACAAATGGTGATAAATTATGAATCCGCATTGATAAAAAGATCATTCCAGATTTGAATAGAAATATTAAATGCTACAACATCAAATCAACTAAAAAACCATGGTGATTAAACCAAACTATTTTGATCCAAAATATTTAAAATTAAAAAGTTTGGTGAGGTGTTGATTTAAAGAAAAGCGAAAGAAATAATTTCAGCCAATAAAGAAACTTGCAAGTTGCTAGCAGTATCATGGTTATGTCTCCAATATCCGACAAAAAAAAAACAAAGAGAAAAGAGTGAATGGGACTCGAGAATTTATAGTTCCTTTTGGGAAAAACCCGGTTCTTCTTCTTCTTTGACAATATGATATCCTTTTCTCTGGTTGGAAAAAAACTTAATCGGATTAAGCCCGTGACTTATTTTCGAGACTAGTTGGCTTGTTTTTACTAACATTTTGACTAGGCATCGCCATTTTCAATTTTTAAAACAAATATATTATATATCTTTAAAACGAAATAGCGACATGAGGCCGGCTAGCACAGATTGAAAACTACATCCGAACGACCCTTTTCTTGTTTCGTTTTAACATTTATCTTTTTCACCCCACAAAATAAAATAATCTCATGTTTGGTAACCCCAAAAACATATAGCCTCACATTTGTCCGACTCTTGCCAGTATTAGTGAAATGCCCCAAAGTATTTCGAATTTGCAAACCCACACCCTCATTTTAGCCAGAGGTATTTGGGAAAGAGTGATGAAACTTAAATTCAAAAACACAAGTACCGGATGATTTATAACTCCACTGACCCCGACTCCAAAACAATAATGATTCAATAAAAAACTAAAACGAAAAAGAAAATACATTGGGGGATGATCGATAAGTGTGTAACAAAGAAAAACATAGAATCAAAGAAACTATATGTGTAGCACACAATTAAAACTTAATTTAATTAAGCAGCAGACTCTCAGCATATGACTATACAAAGAACAACAAGAAGAGCCACGTTTGATGAAGAAAACATGCAAGATTCAAATAATATCAACCATTTGTCATTCATCTTCTTCTCTGATCTTCAATACTGAGTCTACGGGAGAACCAAATTAAAATACAGTCGCCAATATCTCAATCGAAGCCCACACATCAGGGATTAGCAAACGGACGTTGTCTCATCTCCTCCACCCAGGCTGCTGGGTCTTATCTGAAATGTAAGCCATCCCAAATGAAAAAACAAGGCAAACATGAAAGACTCAAAACTACATCTGCCACGAAAATAACATCCACATGCAATGGGCGTTCCTAGTTAAATATCATATTGCTCGCTACGTTCAAGGTGCTGCAAACACTCATTTTCTATTTAGGACCCCTTTGTTTAAGTTGGACACTATAAATTATACTTGGAACTAATGTGTAAGAAATACACTTGCATGGTGACTGGATATCAACTACAAAGACGCAAGAACAAGCACCCAAGATGAGCTATTTGAAATGCAAATAGGAATTGCAGGTCACACGTCTCAAACTTGCAATCAAATCATTTTTTGTTGGTATCATGATAAATCACTTTTCCTGAAAGCTCAAGCTCACTAGAGGAGCAAAAAACAATAGCTTTAAATTTGAACAATGATGATTGACGACTCAATAATGCATTGGTAAAATGTGAATCTAGACTGCCTAGGTTAGCAAAAGTGCATGACATACCACCTCTGGAAACGGTTAATGATCGGCTAGGTTTGTTTGCCCCCTTGCCATTAGCTTGAATTGGCTTCTGTATCCGAGGGGACAGTGAGCTTAATTTGCCATTGGAGGAAGCAGGCAGAGAATGCCGACGGGCATACACATGATCCGCACCATCTTCCTCGATTTTCGGTGACCCTTGAGCTCTAAGCTTAGCCTTGGCAGATTCAGTAGCTGCCATGTAACTCGGCACACTTGGGTTGTTCTGTAAGATATTTTCAGGATGTTCTTGCTTTGTTGTGAGAGATCTCTTTTTCTTGATCTTATGATTTTCTTTGTTACCATGTTCCTCTTTAGAAATCAACTCCTCATTCAAAGTTAGAGGACTCTCCAACTTACCACCATTTTCCAAGGAATGAAGCTCAGTAACAGGATGATCATCTTGTGGCACATCTACTAGCTCATCTGTCAAGGTTATATTTGAAGGAACTTCTTCTAAAGCTGGTTTATCAGCTACAAAGTCCGATTCAGTTAGGTTTTCAGAAGAAATTACATTTTCCTGCTCAGGAACATCAGGAGCAGCAGTACTCAACACTGTTGTCGTACATGGCTTCAGCTCTGGCAGTGGCTTCTCATTTTGTGTTTCTGATTTTTCCGAAGCCACCTCCGCTGATGCAGAAACCTTTCTTAAATTACGTTTGACCCTCTCAAGTTCAATTTGGGGCTGGTCTTGCACAAACTCTGTATGATGACTTGTGATTTTCCTCGGGTTGCGTTTGGACTTCTCTACATCAACAGAAGGTGCAGAAACAGTGTCCCCATTAACATGGGCAGGAACTTTTCTGACACTTCTCTTTGATTTTCCAGTTCTAAACTCGACAGCTTGTGTGCCACCCTGCCTTTGCTGAGGCTTGCTCAAAACTTTTTTTGAATGTGCACATGGTTTCCAAAAGTGAGATATCGACCAGCGTTCAAGCCAGTTCCAAGCTGAATTTGGTTCTGACAGATCATAATGAAGCCTCAATGGCAGAGCAGTTGGCATTTGGATAAGAAGCTACAAATATAAAAAGTGTGGGAATCAGATCTTTCCAAAAAGAATATATAGTAGTTTGAAATAATTGAAGTGATGTATATTAATTTTAACAATCTCCATTTTCAGAAATGGTTAGTAAACCTTGTGCAGACAATAAGGTTATAGAAGCTTTCCAAGTTCTAACTGAATGATGCCATTCATTGAAAGGTACATGCATTAAGAGCTTAGCATATCTAACCGGCTTATGGTAGCTGTTCAAATGCAGATAGATGAGCCTAGATGATTTTCAAACATTGTTAGGTTCACCCAAACAAACCATCAATTTAGGCCTAAGATAATAATGAAAACCAAATTCAAACCTTGCGGACAAACACATTGGTCGCCAGACTCTCTGACCCAAGATATGAACTTTCTCCAGTGCCCACCTGTTGAGCATCCTGATGAAATATAAAAGACGAGTCAAAACAAGAGTTTTGAAGCCCTCTTACATATGTCAAGCTTAGCAGACATACCAGAGGATTTAATCAATTAGGTTACACAAATTTACACTACCTGAAACTTTACAATACTGTATTTTTTACACCATCCAGACAATGAGTTTGAGAGTCTGACTCTTCGTCCACGACCCACCGCCTGAAACTTAACAATTCCCTGCATGCAACGTAAAGTGGCAACGGCCTGTCTCCTCACCAAATGACCCCGTATAAGAGCTTGTAGTCTTATGATACCTTTAAGAGCCCTAAAAGCACGGCGAGCCTGAGGACATGGTTGAAAAAATTATTACAACTGGTAAAGACCACTTAATTGTTCCATCAACATGTATGGATAAAGCACTACCTTTCTAAAGGCCATGTTCATAAGCTGTAAAAGTCCAATTAATGATTACAATTACAAGTGACGAACATCCCTAAAACCATTAGTCACAGATTTGACAAAAGCTAGAACAGAATGAAAAGCAAGTTAAGCTCAATATTAAATTCACACAAAGTTGCATGCTTGAAGATATTCTCACTATTAAAATAGTGGACACAGAAAAGTTACACCAATTCCTGGAGATAATGGAAACCTATATTCTTTCTCTATTAAACCCCGGAGACCACAACGATAAACAAAACAACCTCACTGAATATAAAATATGATTTCAAAAACAGAAACAAAAACCACGTAGCAATATCAATCGATGACCCTTACCAAGTAACCCCTAAAGGCAGCTTGTATTTTTGTGGCAGCTTGCTCTTGCCTAATCATCTCTGCATCACCAGTTTGTAAATCTACGTCTTGGTTCCCTGGATACAAGCCAGTAGAATCATAAGGAGTACCAGATACTCCCTTCCCAAACCCTGTATTCTCTGCTTCTCTGCTAGTCAATAGGGGCGGATCTGTCTCAAGTGAAGAATCTCCAGCCAGTTTCTCAACTCGGGTATTTGTGGGCGCCTAATTATGAGTCACATTTTTGTATCCAACAGCAAATGCAATCAGCAGAATAGAATTTAGATACTATGCAGAACATCGTTACAACGATATCTTCAAGCCAATGCTATATTTGATACCAAACTTAACATTCCCAAGACAAAAAATCAGACATAAGAAATATGTGAGATAAATTCAAAATATTCAAAATATTGAGTTCATAGTTTATAGAACTCCCACTATGGTCTATCACATGCATGCCATAAGAAACAATGAACTAACTAATGCAGACTTGAAGTCAAGTACGCAAGTAGCTTAGACAACAAGTGTCTTACTTTGGATAAATTGGCCTTGGAATGCTTCTTCCCAAACAGGACAGTCTTGATCCATTTCCCAGGAGACTTTCCCATGGCAACCAACGCCTCTGAAATAACAAGTACTCAGTCCAAAAGGTGCATAATTTGATTAAGATCAATCCGCAAACTCGGTAATGGAAATAATAGAAATTACTCTAAATGATAACCTAGATACCGACTTACAAAATCAACAAGAAAGCCAAAAAACTGGTTACTGTTTGAAGCCAGTCTTTCTACTGCCCAGAAAAAAGTAGCATATCTTACTATGAATGCATAAAATGAGCAATGACAAAACAAAGAATGGACGCATTTAGAAGTTACAAGGACAAGAACGATAATTTGCTAAAAAATTTCCGCCCAAAAGATACCAACAAATAAGAAGAAAAAAGGTAGCATAAACAAGTCAGTCAAAGATGATTGACAAGCAGCACCAATCTACATTCCACAAAGACAAAAAATTAGCAGACCATGAAAAGCTAGAACTAGTGAGTTAAAAATGCAGAAATACAGCAGGATCTGTCTCCGAACTCATAAAGCATCGGAGAGGCCACAACTATATACAAAAATGCAAGACCAACAAAACACAAAAACATGTAAAAAAAATAGAAGAAGGATTTAGCTTAACGAAGCTGAGATCTGGGATTTTCTGCACCTAAAAAGCAAAGGGTTCACTCAAGTCCCAGATCCCACAGCAACTCCTATCCACCAAAAAAAACATCCACAAAATCCACACACACAGAGACCGGTTGAGAAATTAAAATCAAATTTTTTATTACAAAAATCCCAGCTAAATGCAAATGATAAAGTGGAAAAAAAAATTCAAGAGAACGATGGATTAACGAGCAAGTGAGCTTAAAAAAAGTGGAGATGAAAATGCTTCAAACATATTGAATTAGTTTCACGCACTCAGGGCAAGAAAATGGAACCCCGTTTAAATCAACCAATTCCCAGAGTTTCTTCACTGTCCTCTGCCCACTTTCATGTTCCTCTCGTAAAGCTTCCGAGTTGCTGCACAAAGATGGTGGGGTGGTTCCGCGGGGGGGGGAGGTGGACTATCTTCAGACTTCAATGAAAAAAATGTACATGGATACTATATCCTTTTTCTATTTTCGCAAAAATAAATATCCATCTGTCTACTCGTTTATTTTTAATTCATTACTCTATAATAGTTAAGTAATAAAATGAGATAAGTAAGTATTTCACAACATATAATATACACCTAATACCTAACACGAGATTCCAGTATTTATATACAGAAATAAGAGTTGATATGCACGCGCCATAATAATTATAATTACTATATAAATCTCAACTTAAATGAGTTAGGTGCTTTCAAGGTGGACTTGGACTCGCGGCTAAATAGATCCCATGATTCTGATTTCTGATATACAAGCTGGCCAGGCCCCCTTTTACTTTATTGGTTGCACCAAACCACCTAGGGAGAAAGGAATCAAGTTGAGGCCATAAATTTGTGCCCCGATTCAAAAGCCAAAATGGTAATTTGGTTGGAGTACTGGAACCTCTCCAATCCATTTCTAAACAAGTAATCAATTAATAAAAATAATAATTAGCTTGAATTTACGATCTTTTTTTCTGAAACACTAAAAATCTACGATGTGTGTAATAAAAATTTATTTGCCCGGCTCCAAGTGTCGACCCAGATTAACATGTTTTCTACAGCACGATTCCAACATAACCACATGCGACCTCGAGTGGTTGGTTGAGTCGTCGTTTGTATTCAATAACCGCCGACACTTCAAGGGCACAATGCAACGCCTGTGGCATGAAATCGAGCTTCCGTCTCGGGGAAGCCTATGGACATGTATTGATGTATTGACAAATTTAGAAAAATATGCAATTAAACGAGACGCAATACTAGAAATACAACTCATACCACAACCTGCATTTTTACAGAACCAAATAATCATACTAATGATTTTAACTCATAACCAGAATTTTTATTCTATATGTGTATGCGGCTGCTTTATAGCAAAGGAAGATAATGATGCAAGTCCTCATGATGAGGATTAAGTGTCAACGTTTTCATGATGAAAAGGATAGATTAGAAGTAATTAGAGATAGTGAAATCCTATATAGTGGGTGATTAAATAAAGCTGTCTGTTCGAGATAACACAACATAAAAGTGGACCGAGAATTGATTGAGACTGATCCATCTCATGATGATATCTTAATATTGCTTCTCCTTTGACAGTGTTTACTGGCATGTATGTCCATGTTATCTGCTCCGTTCGTGCAGACACTGATACTTTTCTCGACATACACAAATAAAGGAGATGGACTACCTATTTAAAACAAGAGATCTGAACGGCTACGAACTGGTATGATGAATATTAGGAAATCCTAACCTGAAGACCTGTACCACAAATATTTCTAAGTCGTCATCGAAACCAGCATGTAAGATAAGTATCTGACCTCGCCTATGAAACTAAATGTAAGTTATAACGCTATTAAGAGATCACCTCATGGGCTATTCATGGGAAAATCTATTATCTTGTTTTTAAACAGAAACTCAAGAAATTGATTGGAAAAATCAGTCGATCCAATCTATGTTCACTCAAGCTGATAGAATGATGTTATTATGTACACATGACACACAAGAGCACCAAAACAGATCGAGATGAAGAAACTCACGGTCCCTAAGTTGAGTATGTAACAGTTACGAACTTGATACAATCATAAATTGTCTTGAGAAACTGTAAGAGAGTAGGTACTCTATAAATGATACTGAAACACATGTTTCGCAGAAAGAAAGTCACTACAACTGGAGAAAGACCTCGAGGATGAATCCTCCCCATCAGTTGTGATCTCCTGTAATGCGTACTTTAGATGGAAACACTAATCTGCTGTCCAGCTCTGCTCGACGATTTCGCGCACCTTCCTGTTGTATTCACGCTTGTTTTCACTAAACAATCGAGCAGCTTCAGAGTTCGCCGGCGAGTTTGGATTTGGATCGCAAAGCAATGACTGTAAGAAAAATTAAATAAAAGGTTGTTTGAACCGTTATTGGCAATAACAGAGAGAAACAGGATCCAGATCCTTTTCCTTTTCCTTTTCCTTTTCCATGGAGAGATCTGAAACACAACATATTGGTCTATTCACCAAATTTTAGCCTGTCCATTGGATCTGAGTATTTTATTCGATTTTTTTGCACAGTAGTGGACATTGGAAGGTACTGACTTCAATTTTATTGACCAAGGCAGCCTATACATGTTAATTCAGGGGAAATGGTAGGCAAAAAACAAAACTATGATAATTCAGACTTATGCGAAATAACAAGGAAAATATAGTTTCTTTCACATTTGTAATTCCTGAGCATGATCAGGGGAATTGCCAAAGCATAAGAAATCCATTTGCAAACAAAGTAAATGGGCCTGTAGGCTTAGTTTCAGACAAGAGAGATGAAGAAACTGAAAAGGCTAGATCATCTACCTTGCCATGCAAAGATTTACATTATTATTGAGTAAAAGCATTACATAAATTGGATAATCACAATCATGTTCCAATAAACTTAAAAAATTAACATAATTTATGTGATTTATCTTGTTGGAATCACAATGGAGTATAGAAAAGAGAAACGAATCTCACCGAGAACATCATACGAAAGTCAATCGTGAAGATGGTGGAAAATTTCATCAAAAGTTTCAGAAAATTAATAAATAATTATTATTTTCATGGGTAAACTTGATTGTTTCCTAAAAAATCATGTATCCCTACCTTGATCCATTAACCAAACTCTTTATTTTGTAGCATATCTTGACATGATTGATCGCATCAATTTTTTTATCGTCCAAATAAACAATCACGTTTATCCCATCACAGATTCCAAATTCAACCATGGTATACCTGAATAGATGTAAGTATGGCAGCTACATCATATATTGGGCTCCACTGATTCTGCAAAATATCCAAGCATATACTTCCATCTGCATAAACTGATCAACAACAGAAGTAAATGGGAACATGATAACTGCGTAATATATGTCTCAGTCAATTATGTTCAGACATGCATTTTGGAACGAATTATCAATCACGGTAATTCCACAATATAGCATCAGATTAGTTTAGTCTAGACGTAACTGATAAGTCACTTTCAGCAAAAAAAAATTGAAGGCATAAATTTGTATTAAATGTGTATCAATCAATTTTTCCAGCATCTCTGTTGATAAAAAAATGATAATAGATAAACCTATGCTACCCATAATATCAAAAGGAGACACAAAAGCTAGTGATTAAATTTGAGATCTAGAAACTTTACAAGAAGATGTTTGAAGAGACCATTTCAATAAAAACAATTCCTGACTTCTGTGAGAAAAAGTTCCATTGTACACCAGCAAAACAAACTGAAGAAGGAGAAACATGCAATATTTAATAAAATATAGCGAGGTTATGTTCAAATCTACAACAACTCTACTAGAAATGTCATCACCTAGTGACCCTCGTTTCCAAGGAATTAGATACACAATATACCAAATGGAACTATATACAAAATAGTTGATCGCATTACCCAGGACAATCAATTAATTGAGACATAAGGCGACGTTTGTCGAAATGGCATCACAGCGTATATTGACAGTAATAAATTTGACCAAATAAAAAGGCAACCCATTAGACCAATGTGAGTACCCATGCATACAGCAGTTACTTCACACAATTTTTTCAGCTGCAGGCACTGTTTCTTCTTATGCAAGGCCTGGTTTATGAAGGCATGATTTGATTATATTTTTATTATATGCTGCATTGAACATCTATATTAGCTTGCGAGCATTCGAAAGAAAATATTGCCGAACTGGGAAAGGCAGTCATGCTTTTTAACGATTTTAGAACCAAATAAGGGAATATTACAGTAACTTACTGTTGGGATGGAACATTCTAGATACAAACCGCACTGTCGGGGGTTTATTTGGGTAATCCTCAGTGAATTGAAGCGTCAACTTAAATGTACCTAATATTAAACAATTGAATATTTTAAACAAACAACGATTAGATAATGTTAATAAAACTCAACATACTCTAATCAAGTCTCTGTAGAAATGCATTACACGGCTTAAACAACCCACTGGAAAAATGAAACCAGGCCTAACATGATGAACAAAGGAGGTGTGAAAAGTACTTGGATTTGTGTTATTTTAATAAAATGGCATATCTGAATCGAAGAGCTTTGGAATAAGAAATCTTTTGCAACTGAGGCTATTAAGACCAAACAAAAACTCGTCACACCAAATGCCACCTGAGGCAACACTTCCCAAAACCCTAAATTCAAATTTGCGAAGACATAAACCGTATGAACTATGATCACCGTTGATGATGTTGGGTATCATTTCACGAGCAGAGATAACATCATAGCATAAATCTAGGCTTATAAGCAAACTTTAAAATAAGTAAAGACATAGAATAGTCGTATCAGAGCATCATTCATCCATAAATTCCAATGAGAACTAGACTTAGTGATAAATGTTCCACCTCCATCCCAAGGGGTATCATCTGGCCTGCAAGTACAAAATAATAATCAACAGGTCAAAAAAAAATATGATACTTTCTAAATTGATGGTCAACATCGAGCAAAAAACAGAACAAATAGCAAAATATACCCAAATATAACAGCATTCCAGAGCATAATGTTGTTATCATATGGCGCGCCACTGATGCCAGCAGGAGGATCCTGCTGTAAACGCTTGAAATCTCTCATCAACCGCTTCCTCGACGGCGTAGACATCCTGCCGCCTGTAATCACCAGCAGTCAAACACCAACTCTCAATTAAAATGACCTTCAGACGGATTTTAATCCAGAGAATTAAACTTCAGATATCAAAACATGTGACACATCTACTCAAACTGAAATAGACTTGTTTCCATTTCCACCTTAAGGCTACGATTACCTAAACCCTACCTGATAATATAGTTAATCATAAAAAAATAAAACAAAACAAAACCCGTGGATCCATAGGCACCGGTACGCAGCTTTCACGCAGGCTCACAAATGGAAAAAAAAAATATATCGATTTGGATATGAGTCGAACAGTAAATTTACCTGAAACTCAGTCCTTCTAGTTCTATTTCTCTATCCTCTCTGAATTACTGAGTTCCAATTTGGATTTTTGCTAGTGTGGGACAATGATTAGCATCTCATGATAAATAAATATAATAAACTACATATTATAATAAAATGTACGCGCCTGAAATGAAATACTGAACTTAGCTCGCGTCAGATACAAGCTGGTTGAGGATTTTTCCCAAAAGTTTGTCTGATTCCATATAAATGAATTGTTCTATATCTCGCTAATATAAAAACTTTTAATGGTATTTCGATTATTGAGTTCGGATACTTGATTCTGGATTCTAAAATTAAAATAATCTCGAATCCCTTGTTTACATATAATTACCGGAGAGTGATATTACACTCTAAAATATATTAAGTACACTTTATTTTACTTCTAAAATGTAATCGTTTGATGAGATTATCCATATATGTTACTTTACTTTTATTCTACATTTCAGTTAAAAAAATTCCTATATGCACTTTATCTGTTTTCAAAAACCAAAACCATCTTATTTTTTTTAAAAAAAATATGATTCTTTATGTATAAACGTAACAATATTGTTACTTGTTCCATCCCATGAGCCATGCTACGAACACACTTGTCCTGGATAATTATAGTATATGCTTTATTAAAACTCGGGAAGGTTCACCATTTAAAATATTAGAACATGTGTTCACGTAAATTAAGTCATCGTAAAGAAATTCGGTGCCACATTTCTTTTGCCTTTCTTCTTCAATGTCTTTTACCCAATTCCACATTGATATTCGCAGTAGGCATATCTTGTTGTTTGAAATCAATGGAATCAGATTTGAGTTGTTGAATACATGGTCCATTTCCCATGAAGAATCTCCCCGTGTTATCGTCTTCTTTTGCGGTCTCCATATAAAGGAGATTGGACCGTAAGATTGTTCGATTATTTTTTAGATGCATGAGACAAATAAAATGTTCATTATCCACCAATCTTCTTGTACCCCATAATTGTCCGATAGTTGCGCAACTGAGCCGTTGCTGAACCCAAAACAATGTGGATCAAAGTTTTGCCAAGTCCACTGCCGATATGATCCTGTAAACCTAATGCAACCGCTTGAAAATCAATAGCAAGAACACAAATTACGTGGTTCGGTCAAATCAACCTACGTCCATGAGAACACCTCAAATCTTTCCCGAACCACAATAGTCTATGTTATAAGCCTTTGAAAGTGAGCAAGAACGAAGAATACACAAAAGAAGCAGTAATTCCCTCTGTTTTTCCATCTTCCCATGTCCTCTCTAGTTTTTTCTCCTCGTGACTCTTGTGACCAAGGGCGAAACTAGACCCATAATGTTGGGTGGGCTGGCTTAAGGGAAGAGTAACATGGTGGACTGGAGATTGGGCTGGCTTCAGGGAAGACATGGGAAGAGTAGCTGGGTGGGCTGGAAATTGTAGAAATCAGTCTGGGCTAAAGCCCAGACCAGCCCACACATAGTTTCGTCCTGCTTGTGACATGTTGATTGTTGCTAACTGTCTCGTTGCTTCTTGGCCTCTTCCCTTCTTATATTTATCGAGCTGGCCAACCAACGTCTTGGAAGTTATTGTCCGCTATATCCTTCAACTAGCCTTCTAAGTCCTTAGACAATTTCCTAGTCAAGACTTTTGGATCACTTCACTATCACTCACTCTTCAACTAAACTTGCATGATAATATTTCACTAATTATCACTAGCCCATAGAAAATACGATGATGTGGTTTGTCTCCAATCACACTACCATCCTTCTTATCACTCTCCTTCATATTCTCTTTACCACCTCACTTGATGCCCAAATTACTTCGACATGATCTAATTGATCAAGGAGGTGCCAAAGATAAATCTAGGTCAATCGATGATTCATATTCCTCACGAAGTCATGTTTTTTCCTAGTCCAAAAATAAGACATTATTCAACACTTCAACATAAGTCATTCCTCACCTTGTGAATATGTCATTTCGAAGTGATATATTATTTTACTAACTGTCTTGGAATCAGACCGGACCGGTCGGTTCGATCGAAAATCGATTGTTGATCCGGTTCGCACCATGTAAAAAAACCATTTTACCGGTTTGATCGGTCCAAAACGGTTGAACCGTCCAAGAATCGATTGAACCGGTCAAACCGACCACAAACCGGTTTTCAATATATTTTTTATTTTTATCTGAAAAAAATCATTTTGTTATTTATTTTAAAATATACAACTAATATTTGGTTATATATTTACATAATTAATAGCAAAATTGAAAAAATATATATTTTTATCTATTTATATATATATTTAGATTTTAAAAAATTTAAACATATTATTCATTATATCATATTAATGATCTATTTATATATATATTTAGATTTTAAAAAATTTAAACATATTATTCATTATATCATATTAATATTTTATTAATAAATTATGTTTCGATTAGATCATTGGATTAAACCAATTGGATCGTTTCAATAATTAGATCGATTTGATTATTCGTCCATACGAAAACATTGGTTTTACTAGTAGTTTGTTTGACGACAGTTCGTCTACATTTTATTATTGCAAAATATCATATTGCTTGATTTTGTAAAAAGAAGTCGAGATTGAGGGATGTTCCCTGCACTGACCTCACAGGAGAATTCTTTTCGCGCTTCGAACCATCTCGCTCTATATAAACCTAACCTCCATCCCCGGCCTTTACAACACTCCTCCACAAGTCGGCAATGGCGGACGGTCACTCGTTCAATGTATCTCTCTTGGCGGTCGTGGTGGAACAGTAAGCTCAGATTTCACTTTCTCGTTAACGATACTGATATTTTCAGTTTTAGGCCTGTTGTTTGTTTCCTTACCTCTCTGTGATTATCAAGCTCTATAATCTCCTTTGCTGTAATTCATGTTCCTTCCTTAGCTCGGAAGGGTTTATTTCCTCTTTCTTTGAGATTATTTCGTTGGTATATTTTCCAAGGGCCTGTCTGGAATTCTTGGTCTTTGATTTTGCTTCGTGATAGAATAATCGTCGGTGTTGTTTTTCGGTTTTGAATTTAGGGTGATTTGTAATGTTTAAAATTTGCATCTGTTACCTCATTTTTTTCTTCAAAATAAGCAATTCCCAGTTGATCGCGACAGCGAATACGGAAATTTAACAATCTCCCTGGAGTTTCTTTTTCCTTCCTGGGCTGTTTATTTGAAGAATATTAGGAATCTCCCATTATTTTACCCTCATCCCTATAGGATATCTCTCGTGATAGCCAATTAGCCATTGATTCATGTCCCGGTAGTTGCATCCTAGAATAACAGCTTGCAGTGTCTGCTCTGTTTTTTGGTTGGTCAAAATCAACTTAAAATTTCTGTTACAACTGTAGAATCCTGGGCAACTCAAAGTTCACTCGGGAGGGGTAGTATGGAAGAAACAAGGAGGTGGCAAGGTTGTGGAAGTTGATAAATCTGATTTGCTTTCCCTTACGTGGATGAAGGTCCCTCGATCTAATCAACTTGGTATTCGGACCAAAGATGGTCTTCACCATAAATTTACAGGTTTTCGGGACCAGGTGAACTCATGTTTGTGCTTCGTTCTACCTCTTATTTATAGTTATTTATGTTATGAATTCTTGAATCTATATCGTTTTTCTTAGTTCTCAAACTGAGTTTAAGTATTCTGAAATCACTGATCCTTTTGTTCATCAATTAAAATTTGAAATTGTTAATTAGCTAGGATCATTATTATAGGTGTTGTCATGTTATAAGTAATAATCCAGTTCCAACTGTCCAGTTGCACTCATGTTTCCACAATCATATCTTGGGCACATCATTTGAACACAAACGCAATGTTAGTACTTAGGCATTATGTGAACATATTTTCACTGAAATTGTCGTTCAAGTTCTTAGCTCTTTTGTTATGTGGTTGGTTCATTTACACAGAAAACCCTCCAAATTGTGTCTTAGAAGGTACTTGCTATGCAGGATGTTGCCAGTCTGACTGCATTTTTCCAATCAAATTATGGAAAAACACCAGAGGAGAAGCAGCTCTCCGTGAGTGGGAAAAACTGGGGAGATGTTGATTTAAATGGTACGTGAATAGTTTTTAGGATCTATGCCTGTCTCTATTTTGTTCATTCATCTCATGTCTGTGTTAATTTTCTATATACAGAAGCTGTAATGGTATTTGCAGTTGAGATCACTTGTAGTTTTTCTTACTTCGATTTTGCTATCATCATCATGGATCGGGATTGCATGTATTAAATTATGCCATTTCTCTGACGAACATGTTACTGTTCTACAAGTTATGGAAGATGAACACTTTTTTATTATGTAGTCTCCACTCTCTTGGAACATGTATATATTGCATACCTTTTTTCTTGGGTGGGAAGAAAGCCAACTTTCGTATTTCCCTCTTTTATTACACACACCAAATGGAAAGTAATTTGTTGTGTTTAAGTGAGATGATTTTGAATCATATGTCTTCTTGGTTGTCTAAAATATGATCATTGGATATTAAATTCTTGTGTCCCAGGAAATACACTCACATTTCTTGTTGGTGGTAAGCAAGCATTTGAGATATCTTTAGCTGATGTTGCACAGACCCAACTTCAAGGGAAGAATGATGTCATGTTGGAATTTCATGTGGATGACACAACTGGGGCTAATGAGGTATCTATTCTATGACTATCATACGCTTATGCTGATCCTTTTATCGGATTATTGTCATTACATGAATGATAATGCTGGTTAGATATCTTGTTTAAAACTAGAAAAAGCTTATGAAGTGCCTGTTTTTCAGAAAGATTCCTTAATGGAAATAAGTTTTCACATCCCAAATTCAAACACTCAATTCATCGGCGATGAGAATCGTCCTTCTGCTCAGGTAATTCTGTTTCATGGAAATTTGGCCTGGACATCTGCGTGTTTGAAATATTTCAGCATAAGAAATTATTTTGGATGTAGGTGTTCCGAGACAAGATAGTGTCAATGGCTGATGTTGGAGCTGGAGGTGAAGAAGCAGTCGTTACTTTTGATGGAATTGCCATCCTTACTCCTAGGTAGGTTATTCCGAGCTGATACTATGATATACTGATTCAGTGTCAGTTATTTCTCGCTAACTCATGATGTCCAACATAGATGTTCTTTTCTTTTAGGGGACGATACAATGTTGAACTTCATCTCTCATTTTTGCGTCTCCAAGGACAAGCTAATGATTTCAAAATTCAGTATAGCAGTGTTCTTCGTGTTTTTTGGTTGCCTAAGGTTCTTTTTCTCTCATCTTTTTAAAGTCTTTGTAAAATATGCATATATCTTGGATATGCTATCCTGATCTTTGGTTTGGTTCTATGTATACTTTGATTGAGCATCGTTTTAGTTGCATCTGATCTAATGCGGCATCATTTCTCTGCTGCAGTCTAACCAACCTCACACCTTTGTGGTTGTTACTCTTGACCCACCCATTAGGAAGGGCCAAACTTTATATCCACATATAGTGATGCAGGTAGTGATTGCTTTAAAAATTTTTAATACGAAGATGCAATTTTTTTAAACATTCTCTGAGGTACTTATTAAATTTCACAGTTTGAGACAGACTCTGTTATAGATACCACCTTGTCTATGAGCGACGAGCTTTATCATACAAAGTATAAGGACAAGCTTAATTCAGAACATAAGGTAATCTCCTTATCTGTTTCTAACCTTCTTGGGTTTGGGTTTGGCTTAGCTTTCGGGTTGACTTTCATTTGACTGAAAAACTGTCTTGTTTGTTTTTTTTTTCTTTTTTCTTTTACGATTTAATGGATCCTCCATCAATAGCGGGTGTTTCCATTAACACATGGAAGTATGAAATATGATTGTGAAGCGCTTGAAACTGATCATGATTTTCCAGTGAAGTTCAGCTTGATGATCATTCTCATTATACGCTTTTTTTTTCTAAATATCAGGGACTCGTGCACGAAGTCTTCATTGCGATTCTCCGTGGTTTGTCTGGTGCCAAAATCACTAAACCTGGAAATTTCCGTAGCAATCAGGATGGCTATGCTGTTAAGTCGTCACTGAAAGCTGAAGATGGAGTTCTTTATCCCCTCGAAAAGAGCTTTTTCTTTTTACCTAAACCACCCACTCTCATTCTTCATGAGGAGGTAGTAGAATTTGCAAAATTTTCTTATCCAGCATTATGTATCATATGCTTGTATGTATTCTGCGGAAGTTGATGTGTTTGCTTTGATATCTAGATTGACTATGTAGAATTTGAGAGACATACTGCTGGAGGTTCGAATATGCACTACTTTGATCTTCTCATTAGACTGAAGACTGAGCAGGAGCACCTTTTCCGAAACATTCAAAGAAATGAGTACCATTCACTTTTTGACTTTATTAGGTCAGTATTTTTCTCTTGCCCGTTGTTTATTTTTCGCGTGTTTCCAGTTAAATTCTCACTATATTAGTACGTTGTTATAGTATCAAGGGCCTGAAGATCATGAACTTGGGGAGTGCTAAGACTGCAGAGGGAGTTGCAGCTGTTCTGCAGAGTGATGATGATGATGCTGTTGACCCGCATCTTGAGCGCATCAAGAATGAAGCAGCTGGAGATGAGAGCGATGAAGAGGTATGTTAGTCATTTTCTTGAATTTATAAATATATTAGCTTCTACTATGGCAATCAAAGTTGACATGAAAACATGCTGTTAGTGTACACAAGTTAAATTTTGTTTGTAATAATCTTGTGTTTGAGATCTTTGCAGGATGAAGATTTTGTTGTCGACAAGGATGATGGAGGCTCCCCTACTGATGATTCAGGGCAAGGAGAATCTGATGGCAGTGACAGTGGAGAGGAGAAAGAGGTAAATTTACTGCTACTAATTTCCATGACTTGATTCAATTTCTTCACTGTATGTTGAAACTCCATCTGGATTGATTCAGGTACCGATGAAAAAGAAACTCAAGAGAGAGCCTTCTTTCAAGGCATCATCAAGTAGGAAAAAAACTAAAGATGGTGACGAAGATGGCTTAAAGAAGAAGAAACAGAAGAAGAAAAAGGACCCAAATGCACCAAAGAGGGCCATCAGCGCCTTTATGTTCTTCTCTCAAACTGAAAGAGAGGTTCGTTTAATATATGTTCTGAAATCACATCCCTTGAGTTGTACTTCAGAAAAACACTACCTTTTGCTCACGGGAACCCATTTTCTTTTGTGACACAGAATGTGAAGAAAAACAACCCCGGGATTTCATTCACGGAGGTTGGGAAAGAACTTGGGGATAGGTGGAATAAGCTGACAGGTTTTATATAGTGGCATTTATTTCAAGATAACTTTGTAACTTACAACTTTTGATCCTCACGCTGGTGCTGTTGATTCTGTAGCTGAGGAGAAAGCCCCATATGAAGCAAAAGCACGGGCGGATAAAAAACGTTATAGCGATGAAATCAAAGGCTACAAGAACCCACAGGCCTCAAATTCGGGGATGGCAGATGAATCTGACAGTGAGTAAGCATCTTGTTGGCCGTTACATAGCTTCCGAGGTCACGATTCCGATATGTACTCAGTTTAAGACTGTTCCTCTGGCGAATATAGTATCTACTAATTTTGTGGAACTGAGAATATTTACTGGTTTTCCCGGGGTTAGGTGCCGTTGGCTCTTGAACAAATTTTTGCCTTAAAATTATGAAATGCTGTAGTATCTCTTGTTAAATTTTTGTTGTAGTTATTCAAAGGCATATCTGAAGGAGTTTTTGTATTAAAATTTCTTCACAAGTTCTGCTAGAGTTGATATATATCGTGTAAGTGTACTTTCTTGAGAGTTATTTTTGTGGTAAGTTTTCACAATGCTATGGGCTTGGAACTACTTAAATAGTGAAGGATGTACAGTGGGTTGAGAAACGAGAACTCATACTTCGTAGTATGAGGAAGTCGAATCAGATTCGTAATCATCCGTGAAAGGTGATGTTACAGTCTCTTTAATATTTTTAGTTCGAAATCTTGTAAGCATTCAGTACTTTTGGGACTGGGCGGACAAATGAAAGCTGGATGGATACATCTTTTTGTCAATGTTAAGTGGGTTTGTTTTCACAGTTAAAAATATGATTATGCATAATTTTTTTCACAACGATACTATAATGTCATGTTGAAATTTTAAAGATTTCACGAGAGTTGATCTCAACTTGTTATGAATATAAATTTTGTATAAGAAGAATTGGTTATTGGAGAAAGAAATCGTTTTGATTTTGAAATTAAAATAATTTTTTTGTTTTGAGCAGAAATAAGTACCATTAAATTTTATAATTGTTTTCAATAAATGTTCCCAAACACTTTCCATGAACAATTAATTTATCCTTAAATTTGTTTCATTTTAAAGATTTTGTTCTTTCTTGAGGAACAATACAGCTTGGTATCTATCTTATTGCCAAAGAAATTCGCTCTACTAAAATCAACGGTGCAGCTCCAACCGTTGCACACTCCAATCTCATCAACGGCTGAGATTCCAATTGCACCACATTCACACCTTTGAAAAAATTAGGGCTTCTACCCCTCCCTGTACATAATATATACCCTCCACCTCGCTTCTAGAAAATATCAGTCTCACACAGCATTTTCTCTCTATTTTCCTCCCGAGCTTTCGATTTTCAGCAACGGAAACATGTTCAAGGGTCCGGGTCTCTACTCCGACATTGGCAAAAGAGCTCGAGGTTTTACTTTCATTTATTCATTATTATGATTTTGATGAGTGTTGAATATCGTTTCTTCGTTTTTTTGTCACATTTCGGTCGTTTTTCTGGGTTTCTTGAGCTCCTTTTTCACTGATGTTATTTGTTGGAATTGGGATTAGATCTCCTGTACAGGGATTATCAGGCTGACCAGAAGTTTACTATCACTACATACTCGCCTACTGGAGTTGTAAGTATTGATTTATTGGCGTTTTTTTTAAAGCAGAATTGGTCTATTTTTTTCTTCAGCTAGCCAGATGATGCTAGATAAGAAATTTTGAATTGTTATGTTTTTAATACTAATTATTAGCGAAGCTTATTATGTTTTTTCCTCTTTCATTATGGTTATGCTACGATCTAGTAGTGATGTGATTGATGTTGACGACATTGGAGACGGCTTATATGGTTTCTTCTCTTTCACGTTCCTCGATCAAATATATGATTGCCAAATTTACTGTTTTAGTTGCAAGTTATTATCGATACCTATAAACGTTGATATTTAATATTGTGTAGACGAGTGAAGGAGCACTCTAATGTTGTGTACATTTAGAACACGGGATGAAGACTCTAGCTGACTTTTCTATACTCCGATGCTGAATATATTTCTCAAGTCGCTGATTACATTAATCTCTCAGTTATTAAGTTGAATTATGCGTGAAGAAGTTTAAATGCTTTTCCTGTTGAAGAATTTTGTGATGCTTAAGGATTCGATTTTCAAACTTCAAATCCTTTTAGGTAGGAGGTTTCATTTATTGCTGGCGTGCTTATTATATCATCCGGTGGGATGACTATGGTCTGGGTGATGAACATTTTTTATACTTTCAGTGCAACAATTTAGCTGTATCTTTTTGGTCTGCTATGGATTTGGATGAATCTCTAATTTATTCCTTTGTTTACAGACTCTCACTTCTACCGGAACAAAGAAAGGTGAATTGTTTTTGGCTGATATCAATACTCAGTTGAAGCACAAAAACATCACAACTGATGTTAAAGTGGATACTGGCTCCAATGTATGTTCTTTCGCCTACATCCCTACTTTTATCAATGAGCACAACGTCTTTAATTACCACTAGTTATCTTTTGTGGTTGAATACTTCTTATCTATCATCTTTCGTATGCTGTAATGTAAACCATTCTTACAAATTGTTGAAATATTTTAGATTAAATCTATGCATTGTTCTAACCACTTACTATGGAATGAATTTAAGCTCTTAGCCACCATCACAGTTGATGAGGCTGCTCCTGGGCTGAAAACTATTTTGAGCTTCAGAGTTCCTGATCAAAGGTCTGGAAAGGTAAGCTAAACCTTACATAGTGGCTGGCCGACTTGAGGACCATAACTTGGGTCATTTCATCTGATTCTGTTTGTATTATAATTGTAGCTGGAACTTCAATACTTGCATGATTATGCTGGGATAAGCTCAAGCATTGGGTTGACTGCAAATCCCATTGTCAACGTTTCTGGTGTTCTGGGAAACAGTACTGTTGCTCTTGGCAGCGATCTTTCCTTTGATACCAAAGAAGGAACCTTGACCAAATTGAACTTTGGAGCAAGCTTTACAAATACTGACCTTATTGCTGCTTTAACCCTGTTAGTCGTTTAAGTTGGGCTTTCAAGAATATTTTACCTTTCTAGTTCCATTGAAGGATATTTCATTTCATTGACATTTCATGAAGTTTATCTTTATTAAATGTCGGACTTATTTTGCTTCAGGAACGACAAGGGTGACACTGTCAGTGCATCATACTACCACACCGTGAGCCCATTGACCAACACTGCTGTTGGTGCAGAGGTTACCCATAGCTTTTCCAATAACGAGAATACCATCACTGTCGGCACTCAGCATTCATTGGATCCACTGACCACTGTGAAGGCACGTGTCAACCACTTTGGCAAGGCAAGTGCTTTAATCCAGCATGAATGGCGCCCGAGGTCGCTCATCACCATTTCAACTGAGGTGGATACCAAGTCTATCGACAAAAGTGCCAAGTTTGGTCTTGCATTGGCTCTGAAGCCATGAGGTAGCTAATTGTGATGCTTTGATGGGGTACGAAAGACAGTTGTGTTGCTCCTTTTTTGGCGGACTATATTGGTGATTTTAGAAATAATGGCGGTTCTTAAACTTGGTATGCTAGTTATCCTTCCTTTTTCAGTTTTCCGAACTAGTATATGTCGATGTCAACTTGGCTTCTGAAATTTTCTCCCAGCAGTGCAGTTTTTTGTCTTTCCTTCTTTGATAAGGCAGTATATAAATGCGACCATAAGGTTTCCTGTGGGACAATGACATAAATAGCCGTAACACGTCCAAAATACCCACCAACTGATCAATTTCTTTTGTTCGGACGTGAACTTTTTTTTAAAAAAAAATCGGTGTCATGAATTGATTCTTTAAGTTAACCAGACTAGTAAGTTATAATTCTGTTACGTTAGATATTGATGTCTTTCTCTTAAATGGTTGTGCGGGAGTACTATAACCAGCATTGCGAAGGAGTAGAATAACAATTGTTTGCTTCAATAAAATTGTTGGTCCTTTAGGGAAACCAAAGAAAGCTTTTTTCATAGTTTATTTAGGGTCTACATCTTCCGCAGATAATCCAATGACTAATATCAAAGATATTTTCCACTTTTTATAATAGGCTGATATGTCTTTTATTTGATTAACAAGATCATCAAATGATAATAAGGCAAATCCACGGTGTCAGGAATTTCATTATGACTCGTTTGGTATCAGGTCCAAACCAAACTTATTAGCTTTTATATAGTCTCGTAATAAAAAACGGAAAAAGAAAATATTGAGTGGGGGCGATGCAACGATAAGATAAAGCCCGCGAGTTTGGATGCAATTTGATGTGAGTTTGACAACAAAATCCTTGGCAAAATGACATAGTACGTGAGACGGTGAGTGTTAGTTTGTTACCAAGATTTGTCATCAAAGTTCTCCCAAACTCCTCGTACCACACGGAAAGAAAATCGCAGGTAATGTTTATATTTATATCATATTATGCTATATTTGGTATAAAAGATTATTAAATAAAATTAAATTTTCGCAGTTTTAACTTCTATCATTTTTAAGATAAGATTTCTTTCTTCGTGATAATATGTTTTAACAAAAACTTCATGTCTAATTTAACTAGTTATTGGGAGTATGAATCGGAACATGCATATTCGGTCCTTGATTACTCCAATTTTAAATGTACTGCCGTAGGACCACAGCGGTTTGAGAAACCAAGAAACATATATTCATCAATAGAGAGTCAAAGCCTACAACAAATGCCGAATTAATACTCCTTTTCCTTGTATGGACAATTTTGAGGCAAAAAATTTGGTTATATCGATTTTCGTATCATGTGACAAACGTGAAAACATTTAGTATAAGCAATGAATACTCTTTTTCTAGTACATATATCATGGGTGGTAATAAATAGTCTATCCAAAAAAAGTGGATGGCATCTGAATTATAGAAAATTCGCTAACGAAAAGACATATTTGATTGATTGACTAATAGTTTATTTATTCATATGAAATTTGTGATTCATTAATCAATCAAAAATCTGAAGATTTCATTAATTAATTTATTTAAGAAATAAATTTACAACAAAATTAACAAAAATCAAGTGAGGAAAAAGGAAAAGGATAAGCCGATAAGCCCATTCTGATATCTATTTACGCCTTTAGAGAAACAAAAGGCTCAGACTGTGGAGATACAAAATATAACGAAATCGATTTAAAATCTTAAACCCAAGTTCTCAGGCGGATTTACCATTTATGTGGAACGTTTTTTGGAATGTATATACAAAGCAAGCAGTGTCCTAGGCTAGGCCATTCTGGTTTCAAAATCTTGCTCAAAAGAAGATACACAGAAAGTAGTAGGAAAAACGGCTGTTACCTCCATTAATTGATATGATTCTGAGATGAAGTAACTGACATTTAAGTAATGTGAGCGACTTCATCTATATATACGCTAAGTTGTAAGCCGGCAGGCCGAATCCGTCATACTCAAACTGTGTACGACTGCTGAATTGTATTTATGTCGAGATTCTTCAACTTCACAACTGATTCCACGTGCCCCTTCAGAGTATGCAACTCTCTCAGCCTGCAGCATTAGCAAGCGAGCAATTGTGAAAATCGATAGACCAAAGATGGGAGTTTAGGGAACATATGCAGCTTGGGGTTTTGGAATTGGGTGAGGTTTAATTCTCTACCATGGAGTTCCTTTTATACACGTACCTTGCCATCTCAGCACGTCGTTTTGCTTCTTCCGCAATTTGATTTAGATCGTTATAATTACTGCGTTCAGCAAACTGTGTCTCAGGTGGATGAAGTCCATGGAGAGTCCTTTGCGCCTGTGCCCACTTGAGCTCACGTTCTTCCCTTCCAAAATCCTTCTTCCTTGTGAAGGCAATCTACAACCATCATTTCAAAGTGAATTGAGCAACTTCAAGAATTTATTCCAGCGAATATGAGATTATGGTTCCCTTCCGACATACCCTTTGTTCAAAGACAAGATCCCAAGCCCTTCCGCTCAAGACGTATCTGATGATAAATTTGAGGATGTCTAGAGGAATATAGCTGACGAGATTATATAACCATATAACTCCTGCCCAACCCCATCCTATCCCTTCTATTGCAGAAAAGCTCCAGTTCGCATATACAGCAATTACGGTTGCAACCTGCCATGAAAAAAAAAAGTGATTTGTTCAGATTGTCTGCATGCTTCTCAATAGAAAAACAAAAGGACCAGTAATTCACTTACAAGCTGAGCAGCGAGGAAAGCCCCCACAAGCAGAAGTCCTGGACGCTCGACGAAAGACCAACTTCTTGATCTGGTCACAAATATCAAGGCTTGACTGATGATGCTAACCTGCAAATATACTGCAGATGCCAGCTTTCTGAAGTTGGGGTGATATTTTTTCTCGAGAGATGCAACCCCGAATACACGCTGTAATTCAGAACATGAGAACAAAAAAAGTAACTTAGAGCATAGTTCTCAACTTAGTTCGACAATGTAAAAGCCACTTTCAAACAAGTAATGAATAGCCAGAGCATCTCTTTCTTGTCCATGATTCGTGCAAGAATACTAGTAGCAAGCAGACCCCTCATATCAATTAAATTGCTTTTGATATAGCTTTTTTGTTGAACTTTATGTTTTGATTACTACGAATACAAGTAGCATTATGTCCAACACAAGCAGAGCAGTAAAGTTATTCATCACTTGATGAAACTAAAATTATACATACGGTGAAGAAGTTTGTATCATATGCTGCCCAGAAGAAGATGACCGTCATCATAGCCAAGTAGCTCCCGAGAATTATCCCTGTTGTGAAAATCTCAGCCAACTTCCAGCTGTCAGGTAAAGGAGATGGTTTCACTCTATCCTTTGATATTGTCATTATAGTACCTAGGTCAAAAATAAAGTTTCAGAATTACCAGAACATACTCCCCATGATAGCTAAGTTTTCCATGTGCACTGCACTAGTGTGTTTCTTTAATATATAAATAAGAGAACAGAAGTTTGCCATGATTAATCTATAGAATCTAAATTAAGATTACAAAGACTGGATCTCAACTTTACATGCGTGGTTTAATTGGTATGGACAGTTGAGAAATGAAAGGAAGGGATTAAGCGGAAAACATTTACCATCGTTCAGTATGGCAATGATCAGAACCATGAAAGGTGGAAAATCAAACTTCCATATGAGTGCAAGCAACATGAAACCAAGCTGTATACAAAAAATTACATTAGAGGGCAGGATTCCGACTAGATCAATGCCAAACCAAAATAGTTAGTAACTAGTAAGTAACCAAATTCAGAAACTTACAACGATACGGATTGTGATAGAGACAGCATAAATCTGCATGATAATGAAACAAGCTCATTAAGAGAGATTTGCTAAGCTTATGCAGCATAAGCCATAAGGCCACTAAGGAAGGTGTTGTTGGTAAAAGGAAAATGATTAAAATTTGCCACGTTAAAGCTATATTAGTAGTATTCTACATTATATACTTGAGTTGAAGGGTAAAAGGAACAGCCCCAATTGCCGATCCAGGAAAAAGAATCACGGTGGTCTTCTTGCTAAGAAGAATGATTCTAAAAACTTCACGGTGGTCTTCTTGCTAAGAAGAATGATTCTAAAAACTTACCGTGTAATTTTTCATCCTCTGAAAGATTGCTCGACTAGTTAGCACGGCACTGATGATAACACTTAGGCCAGGTTCAGTTAGGACAATATCAGATGCGCTACGAGCTGCATCAGTTGCATCGGCAACAGCTATGCCAATATCAGCTTTCTTGAGAGCAGGGGCATCATTCACCCCATCTCCAGTCATCCCACAAATATGTTTCATGGCTTGCAAGCGTTTGACAATTTCATATTTGTGCTCTGCAAATGCGAAATTAAGCAAAGAAAGAATTTATTCTCATGGGCGACGGTGGTACTATCAGGAAACAATACTTGTAATTCATCACCAAGAGAAAAAGAAGAATACCGGGGAAAACACCAGCAAAACCATCAGCCTTCTCAATCAACTCATCAACAGGCAGCGCAGCAATGGACTCATCTTTGTTGTGCCCTAACAAAGTAGATGATGGATACATGTTGGTTCCCATCCCCAAACGACGCCCCGTTTCCTTCCCTATCGCGAGCTGATCACCTGATGCAAATCAAAATATGGATCATTTCGTAATGCAAACTCAAATCAGAACCGAAAAAGATGAAAGTAGTCAAAAACCTAGATGTCACATAGTGCAATGATGAATAGAGGAACTACTTCAGTCAAAACTTTCTAAAAAAAATAGGTCAAGACCAATGTCACAACACAAATTGCAGATTTCACAGATAGGTAAAAATCAATGCACTACTTCACTAGATTATACTAAAAAGTGATGGCTCCAATCAATTGAACATGCCAGATTCATTCCAACTCTTACTAGGTGAAAGATTCACCGAAGCATATATTCAGCAAAATTTTGTGTAAAGCTAAATGCTCACCAGTAATCATCTTCACATTTACACCAAGATTCAGAGCCCTTCTGATTGTCTCTGCACTATCATGCCTCGGAGGATCGAAAAGAGGCAAGAGCCCTATAAATTTCCATGGACCTCCGGAACTCTCCTTCCTTCCTTCAGGAACTTCCTGAAATACAATAAGGGTGTCAAATTCATGAAAATAGATAGGACTTATTCACAGAACAGTATTAGCTTCAGTAAGTAGGACCAAATATTAATCAGAGACAACGGGTCACCTGATATGCTACTGCCAGAGATCGTAAACCGCGCTCAGCAAACTTATCAATAACTGAATGCACTCTACGTTCTATCTCAGATTTGTTATGCGCAAGATGTAAGATCTGAAAGCAAAACGGTGCAGCTAATCAGAAAGGTATTTAGCAATACATAGCAATTGGTTATCAGATCTTTTACTACACCTGTTCAGGGGCACCCTTGCTGACTCGATGCCATTTGCCTTCACTATCAAAATATGTCAAAGCAGTGCGTTTATCAGTTGGATTGAACGGTAAGAAATGAACTTCTTGAATGCCCGCCCTTGCCTTTACCATGGATTACAAGCAGAGGAAAAATTTCTCTTAATCATTGTTACTCCATGGTATCAAAAACTAGATCAACATGAATCTTCTACAAAATCATGCATGCATTTCTATGCCTCCCATGAAAATATCTCACAACGATGCAATTTAATGTCTTTGTACCTCCTTGGGATCTGCCAACATTCCAACAATAGCAGTATCAATGGCATCTTGGTTTTCTATCCGAGAGGCCCTGGCGGCCATTAGGACAACGGTATCCACATCCACTCCTTTAGAGAAGATCTACAAACATAAAAGAGATTGAGTTAAAAACAGGCATCAAAACGCCAAGTCCGCTCACAATCCATAGACAATTTTATCGACCTCAATAAGATTTTTGTCAACTGTAAGTTTGTTCAATGTCAAGGTTCCGGTTTTGTCACTGCAAAGCACATCCATCCCAGCCATTTCTTCGATTGCTGTCATTCTTTTAGTGATTGCCCCCTGATAGAATAAACCATTCATTAACATAAAAACTTCAGACTAAACACTTTCAGCTTCAACGAGAACAACAAAGACATTGTACCTGCTGGGACAAACGATGTGACCCAATTGCCATTGTAACAGACAACACTGTTGGCATTGCAATTGGAATTCCTCCAATAAGGAGCACAAGCAAATTATCAATTCCTGGACGATAAGGGCGGTGCTGGATTGGGTACATCACAATTATTTCTATTATCATCCCCACAGCAATCGAGCATATGCAGAAATTTCCAATGGCAGTCAAAACCTTCAGAGAACAGAAATCAACAATCAACAGCAAATTTAGAACAAAGACGTAGTGTACAAATAAATATGATTTTTACACACTTCGATGGATGGCAACAAGCATGGGACAATTAGCCTGTAGCAAATACATGCACAAATGAAATGAATAGATTCCATAGTTTCAGAGTAAAATCAATGTTTCAATCATGGCGTTGAATGCAACAACTGGATTAGCCTGTAGCAAGTACATGCACAAATTAAATGAATAGATTCCATAGTTTCAAGTAACTGGTGTTGAATGCAACAACTGGATGTACAATCCACACCTTCTGAAAATGCCCAACTTGATTAGTGGAATCTACAAGGTGGGCAGCTTTTCCGAAGAATGTATGTACACCAGTGGCGATGACCATTGCTTCTATCTCCCCTTGTTTGACTGTAGAACCTGAGTATACGCCATCCCCAGGACCTTTTGTCACAGGAAGTGATTCCCCTGTTAGAGCAGACTGTGACATGAAAAATAGAAACAAACAGGTGAATTGCGGAGAAGGTAAAAAACCGACATAATTAGAAGTATAAACGAAAAGAAATGACATATAAGCCATCGTAGGACCTGGTCAATTTTCAAAGGATCACCCTCCAGGAGTCGAGCATCAGCTGGAACAATATCACCCAGCTTTATGCTAACTATGTCACCAGGAACAAGAACAGCGGCATCTTCCTCATTCCATTGTCCATCTCGAAGAACCTATACGTTTGTCATTGAAACATACTTTCTAGTTAATATGATCATTGCAATTCGTGCAAAATATGCATATTACACAAGCAAGTTATGCAACTAGACCAGATAACATTCAATCACCTTTGCTTTCGGAGCAAGACGAGCCATGAGGGCAGCCGCAGCATTTCCAGCATTGTTTTCCTCAATGAAACTAATGGTAGAGTTGATTACAAGAAGAGTAATGATACCAACAAAATCCTGCCAATCTGGTGGTTTCCCCTGCAAAACAATGCACAAAACATAAAAATTGTTTGGTAAAACGTTGAAATTCCATAGATATTGACGAATTTTAATTCTTTTTTTTTTTTACAAAAAAAAAGCTGATAAAACTGCAAATAGCGTTGACCAGAAATCAATTTTTTTTACTTTTAAAAGGGGGAAAAATAGTTTAATTGAGACGGAAGAATCAGTTGCTCTAAGAGAAATGAGAAACATAAACAAAAGAACAATTAATATCGTGACAACCACTGGAGTAGCTTATTAAAGTCTTAATCATAATAAAATAAGTTAAAGCATTATTCAAATACAACTTTACTTCTTGCACTGTACATAGTAATAATTAAGCGGCGGAGGACACCACACGCACACTAACAACAAAAAGTAACAATTATTTCAAAAGAAAAGCACTAACTCCTCCATTAGCGAGAGCAATGGCCATAATTGCCGCAGCTTCCATCACCCATGACAAAGGGTTCCACATAAACCCTAAAAACTTCAGAATCTTACTCTCCTGCAGTAGTTCATTTTTATTCGGCCAAAAAGCAATAAAACAGCATTACGAGTCGACATAATAACGTATAAATAAAGTTAAAAAAATAAAGATTAATAGAAACAAAAAACAAAAAAACAAAACTAACCTCCTTTTCTTCGAGCTTGTTATAGCCAAAAATTTCGAGCCTTCTGTTAGCATCCTCAGCTGATAGCCCCTCTCTCGTGCATCGCAGATTCTCAAACACCTCTTCGATCGGTATATTTTCCTGCAAAAAGCAGTATTCATCAAAATCAGAAAATATCGGGAACATGCAACGGGAGAAACAACAGAAAAGAGGAAGAAACGAAGTAAATCCAGAGTCCACACCAAATCCACGGCCTCTCTCTTGAGAGCCTCCATAGCTTCATCTTTCGCCGCCATATCTACGACAAGAGAACACAGTAAACTCTCAAGCAATCCAGATAGGTATACAAATACTGTGTGGAGTCGAAAATGAAAACTGAAAAAGCTCACCGAATCTCTGGAGGAGAAAGGGAAGGAATGTAGAGAGGGTGGGTTGGAAATAGGAATTTGGAAGGAATCAAACAGTTGTGTAGTCCACCAGCATATATTAGTAATTAATATTCGCAGCACTTCTCGGACACGCGCGTCCCGTGTCGCGTTAGGGAATATTGTATTTTGGGTGGAACACATGTTCTTTGAATTTTCTTTTCTGGACCAAAGGTTTTTTTGATTTTGCGTGACCTGTAATAAAAATGGTCGTGTACATGTACTTGTCAAGTACAGGCCCCATTCAACTATTCCATTTTTTTTTTTAGAAAAACAAGATTATAATATAAAGTTTATTTAAAATAAAGTTTGATTAGTTATAAAGAATAATACTAAGACTTCTATTCTCCAGATAATGCAAATTTTAAAACTAATAGTGGATCATATACACCTGTCATGTTTGTACATTAACCGTCATTGATATTCATATATGATGAGAAAATGGAGGTTACTAAACTATTCAATTGAAAATTTAGAACTCTTTATTTTTCCTTTTATGTTCAGGTTTGTTAACATTGTTAAATATTTATATTTTTTGAAGATAAAGTTAACCCATAAATAGGCTAATCCCCTGTATAGGTCAGAGGCTCCTTGGCTCATACATGTTGTAAATCGAGGGATATGCACGAGTAAGCAGGGGAGAGAGATGATCCATATAACGGACTAATTCCCAGAGCATACCCCATAATATTTCAGTGAGACATATGCTTCACACGCGAATCGAACCCGTGAAACCCGTTATTCACACATCATCCTAGATCTTACCAACTCGTCCGTGCCTTTGAGGGCTAAATATTTTATATTAGTTTAATGTAACCAGGTTGGACCAGATTCAGCTATCAAATGGGGCTCAAGTTGAATTAAATAGTAAGTATAAGAATAGTAAGATATTAGAGATATAGAAAAATTATCAATGCTTGGGGCAAATTTACTATCCATTGGTTTATAATAAAGATAAAAAATGAAAAATCTCAGGCTCTTTCATTGGTGTTGAAGTCGTTTGTGCAAAAGAATCGAATTCGTCGAAAATGATCTAATCTATTGTTTATTTAAATATCCGATCACATGTAAGTGTGGACCGGAAAATATATGGTCACAGTCCTTTCAATATAAAAGAATTTCCGGCATCGATTTTTTTTTTTTTTTTTTTGTGTTAATCAAGAATTGGGGGCTAGTTCTTTTTTAATATACGATCCATTTTCTTCGAATTTCGATTGAGAAGTTGGGAATCAAGTATTAAAAAAAATGTCGATAGAAAGCCCTTTAAATTTTATAAATAATAATGAATCTAAAAAATCAAAATAATAAATGTTCAAGCTGTAACGTAAGAAAAATTCAAGAGGAATGTGCATGGTACTTTCGTGTGTGTGAGAAACTCGAGTTCTTAACTTAACCACAGCCACCTACTCTTGACGTTCTTTTATTCAAACGTCCAAAAATTTAAACTTCAATATTATATAATTAGCTTGCAGAAATTTCAAATGGACGATAGGGGAAGGTTTGATTTTTCGATAAATTTTAATTCGTAACCAGTTTCAGTCTTTATTGTATTATTATCAATGATATAAGTAACTACACGTCGGCCTACGTATTTTACGTGTGCAGTTAACACGAATTTTTCAGAAATATATTATTTTCAAAAAAAAAAAAACAAAACGTAATTCTAAATATACCACATCTGAAAATTATTCAAGTTTAAATAGTTTTTCGGTGTGGTTGGGCTAAATGCCAGAATGTGTGAGGATTTCAAACCAAATGATTTAAAAAATAATTTTGATCGACATCAAAGATTTCAAATTATTTCTTATAACTTGACGTCATATTCAACTCATAAAATTTATTAAATCTTTGATTATATAGAAGTTTGGTTAGAATTGACTTTCCTAAGCATTATAGTCAGATATATATGTGACTATCGAGTGATTTGAGCGGCCACAGACATACTTGTTGGTTTGGCCTTTTCAACCCAATGAGCCAAAACTTTATTTTGCCGTCTTTATAATTTATATAATTGAAGAAGAAAAGCAAAGCCATTGGTAGGTATCACGTAAGCCATATGAATGAAGATATAATATAAAAAAATCCATAATGATCACACCAGAAGGGATTATTAATCGAGGGATAACATTTTCTATGATTTGTTCAGTTAAATCAACTTTTGACCAGTATCACTTCAAATAATTAACCTAATGACCATGCATAGTCACCCTCAAAACATAAATTTATTTTTTTCATAATCACTCCGCACTTATATTCAATCTGATTTAACCCACTCACATTTCCGGCCACCTCTCAAATCTTTCCATTTCAAAAGAGGATAAGTAAAAAAAAGCTAAATTTTCAGGATTGTGCAGAAATAGAATAAATGAGAAAGTAGATTGTAAATCGAAATAAATTGAGCAGAGTTTTGCATTAAATAGAATAAACAAATTTTCTACATATTTCTAGCCACTAAACCGCTTCTTGGTACCTCCGTGGATCTCTTTTGTGACGATTTTACCATTATATCAGTGAGACAGTTCGATTAAATCCATAAAATAATACTTTTATTGTAGAAAAAATAATACTTTTTAAGGTCCCAGGGACACAGGCGAGTTGATAAGACATGAAGTGATGTGGGAATAACTTCCCCGACTTCACGGGTCCGATTCTCATGTGGAGCATATGCTTCACTGAAATATTGTGGGGGTATGCTATGAGAATTCGTCCGTTATATGGGTCCTCTCTCTCGGGCCCCTGCCTACTCGTGCATATCCCTCGATTTACCAACATGTATGGACCAAAGGGGTCTCTGTCCTATACAGGAGGTTAGCCCATTAATGAGTTAACTTTTCTCAAAAAATAATAGTTTTTAACTGATCGAATCAATTTGGAGGAAAGCTCGATCAAACCATATTAATTCAAAATAATATTTTTTAAACAAAATTTAATATTTTTTTAAACAAAATTTAATATTTTTCTATAGACACGATCAACTCGCAGAAATACAACCATGAATGGCCTATCACGTGCCTTTTCTACTTGAGAAAACAAACTTATCCTATTTTAACGTTGGTGTAATAGTATTTTTTCCGTGGTACTATCAAGACCTCATGCCTTAATTTTCTCTTTTTCAACAATCAAAACGTCAACCAATTTGATTTAGTTCCTTTCAAATATTGTTCAACTCTCGTTAGACGTGGTGGCTTCGACCCAACATCTACCGTATTAAAAACAAGTCCAAATCTTTAAGCCAACATAAAAATCCAACCTAACAAATTTCAATACTAATAATTCCACCGATCAAAGAATTTTAAAAACCATCCACTTAAACGCGTTAAGCTGCAATTATTTACGATTTTTTTTCCTAATTCAGCAAATTGAAAATATATATTGTAGCTGAGAATATACAAAAACCCAGAAAGAGAAATCAAATGAAAATCTCGTAGCATCACTAAGGTCAAGAAAAGTCGACGGAAAAATTGAAGAAGACATGATCTTGTAGTCAACATATGGTGCCATATGACTCATCAGACTTGCTTTTATTAGAATCCAAGTCCATCCATATGTCTCATCGAAACAAACGCCTTATAAATTCAACCACAAGTTGTTGTCATTGAGTATTTCTTTTTTTAAAAAAGGAAAGTTGTAGTCATTCATTTTGTTTTTTTTATATATATGTTTGGTGTTACATATATTTAAGGATTATATTTTCTCGATTCTTCATAAAAACCCATCTATTATATGTAACCATAATGATAACATCAAATTAAAAGTCCGTATGCCCTCATGAAGTCATGAAATGAAATAATATTATGGTTTTTAAATGTAAGGGGCACGTAACAAGTACGAATAATATTAAAAGTCCCCTTATGATTGAACTTTGGACAACCCAGAACAGTAACTTTTTAATTAATTAGACAAACCAAAATGACTTCCACGCAGATCTTAGTTTATTATTATCAATAAATGTAAGTGGAGTGGGTGGAAAGTTCGTGAGATCGTGAATTTGTTACATTTTATATAACAATACGTCATGACCTGGAGCCATTTTTTAGCGAGTAATACAAGTAATTGTAAATACCAGAGTATATTCTCTTTTCGAACGTACGTGTGACTGTGATATGTGTATATTATATATATATATATATGAAGCTTCCAAGAAAACATTACTGTAATGAAGAGCTATGATCCAAAATCATAATTAATCACAATAGTAAAATTATTTAAAAGCGGGGAAACGAAGGAAAAGTCTAGCAATGCATTGAATTCTTATATCTTGTCAACATCATATTCTCTTGAAATTCAATTGGCATATATTTTATGGCATATCCTTGTCGTTTAGAGTTAAATATCAACATTATATATATAATAAATATTTGCAGTTGGGAAGGTTACTGATTGACAAAAGAAATAGTCCAGGATAGTAAAAGAGAAGAAAATGACGGTCTATGTAAAATACAAATGTGTTTGTGAAACCTATGTATATGAATGAATGATGCTCAATGTGACGAATGATGCAAGGATGATGATCAATGAGGTGTTGTGTGTGGTGGAGTGAGAGTTCCATCGTTTTGTAGGTATCCATGGATCAGACTCGCTCAAGTTGAGCCTCCACAGGAGCCGGTTTCCGTGTGAAAGACATATAGCGAAAGAGCCATCTTCTTCATTCAGGTTCATTTCTTGGAAATTTCTTCAGCTTGATTCTTTGTGGATTGCTTCGAAGCTTTTCTGGGTGGGGCCAAAAGTGAATGCAAATTTAAGAACAGAAGAAAATAAAAAAGAAACGAGATCAAATCAACTACTCACTTCACAGCACTGGTTCCATGCTTGTGAAATGGCCAAAAATTGGCCAGGCGTTCCAAAACCGTGGAGCTTTTAGAGAAATAGCCCGAAAAACCATGAGGTATAGCGGGTGGAGGGAAATCTTCGGCTGGCATAGCAAATGGACGAATCATCTTCTCCATCATCTCTAAGGTCAAATAAGATCTCAGGTCTTGCAGCCTCTCAGGACCCATAATCGGCAGTGTATGGTCCTGATGCAACGTACATGCCTTGCCATCTTTTCTCTAAAAACATGAAATTACTTATTTGGAATCAAATAATATTCACTGATCATCGACGTCCTACAATATTCACACCATTTGTATATTCACCAATATAGAGAAAATTCCGATCTTTAAACTACAATAGCTTGAACTCTTTCGGCATTGTGTCAGGAGGGTATTCCTTCTATGTCGACTGTTGTATTATCTGTTCCTCATTATAATTTTACACGACCAAACATGAGTTTGCTTTCAACGTGATACTACCACCATATTAGCACGACAATGCAACAACAAAGACATGGTGTTTTCAGAAGGGTAGTGAAGTACCTCCAAAGGAGATAGATCAGCGCCACGGCTAAAAGTCATCTCTATGCGAAATCTTTTGGGGTCTTCTAATGCCACCTGCAATTGAGATTATATTCTAATGTCACATGAGCAAGCAATGATAAAGTGCAATAAGATCATATAAAATCATTATAACTACTACAAGTGTACGATAAAAATTATATATATTTAGTCACAAGCACCAACCTCTGTATTCTCAAACATCCTCAGTACAATATAACTCATGTAATCGAGCTCCTTTGTCCTGTACAAGCGCTCCAAAGCAGAATCACAAACTAAGCCGGGTTCTCCTTGAAGAGATTCATCGAGATTGCAGTAACGAAGAACATTCATCACTGAATGGATGTGGGATTCCTGTCGTCTCAAAATTTATTATAAACAAGGCCGAAATAACCTTAATAATTAAAAACACATGACAACAAATGCCATTATTATATATTCCAACCGTCTTAAGTGTACATCAAGGAATCGCTATTGTAATGGTCCAAGCTTCAAAGAAAAATGCATGTTTGCATGTTCATTTTTTCTTTCTGTTCTTGCAAATCATCTTAATAGTTGGATAAAAATTATCATACTTATTCTAATAGAGAAGTAAACGGGGAAACACCATAAATATCATAACTGAAAGAGCTTTTACTCACTGATGTAAAGTACAGGCGTGTCCGCACATGACGCTCAGGTGTTTTCACATTTGCATATCTGAAGAAGTTAAGCAAGCACGAACATTAGAATCACCTCTGTTACAGACATTTTATCTTTAAGGTTTGTGTTAGTGAACTCATTAATAACGATCATTCATGACTAGTACATAATAAGTAAGATCAGTGTGTGCTTGTATGAAGAAGGATGCAATCTAAACTTACTTAGGATCTAAACGGTATTTCGTTTCTTTGTCGTCATCATCATCTTGATCCATGGACTTGTCACTGTTGAAACTAGACCTTCTCGTACCTTCAATCGTACAATGAGACTTGAAATGAGGGTCTGTGTCTTCTTTTGCAGCTTTAGGGGTTTCTGAATTTTGGTCTTGGTTACTCTTCCATTCAGTAACACCAATTGCTTCTTCACGAGTATTTCTCAGATCAATCAAAATTTTTCCAAGCAAACGACGAGCAATCTGAAATCCACCGAACAGACTCTAATAGGAAAAACTTGTATACTCTTGGGCACACCCAAAATTATATATCATGATGAATGATATTATTAGCAAGAATCCCAGAGAAACAGGTCTGTATGTAGGTTCCAACATGAGAAGTTATATCAAAACAATCAGAAATTTCGTAACTCAGACAGCTTAAAAGGCAGCCCCCTCTTTTTTACATCTACCTAATTGACACACCAATGATACCTTTCTCCTCATTTCAATAACCAAGAAAGTGAAATGTGTGTTGCAAGTAAGACACCATTGTTATGGTCCGTCGCCGAGTAAAATAAATGTGTTAGATTAGATTTTACGTTAATAATTTTCATTGATAAAAATTTGTAACACATATATATTAGGAAAGATGTATGTACAATATGTTTTTAGGCCCCCAATTGACTTTTTTTAATTAAATGTATAACTAAATTGTTAGTAAAATATATAAGTAATCAAAATATTATCCACATTTCCCTGGATGGCTTCTTGACTACCCGAAAATCAACCAATCACTAGTGTTTTCTTAACAATATTTTAATTCATCCCTTCCTGTTTTCTGTTCTTCAGATATTATGGACATCATTCTCCTTCAAGTTCCTTTTATGATTGTTTCCATTATTCATCATCACGTCTGATTTATCCTTCTTAAATTCCTTGGCCTTGTTGTTGCAGCAAACAAAACATTTTCTCATGTACATCAGCGATTGTTGTTCATGTTGTGTTTTCCCAGACCCATCCTACTTTGTGGTTTATCTTACTAAGCCTCATTTATTATCTTCATACACGCATCATCGATTAAGTTGCAATTTTCACCACAATTTTCGCCCTTCGTGTCTATAGGATTTGGTAGATATACATCTATTTTTCCATCTGATAAATTTAAGTTTCACAGCTTCTTATTTTTAAAGGAAGAGATAAGATAAAAAGAGGGATGTAAATATAAAAGGATTGACGCCAATGAGATATGTTTCACAATTTCCACAAACAGGAAGGTTAAAGAGAAAGGCTGAACAAAGAATATGTAAATGAAGAAAGAGAATAAAAATCTGAAACATGACAAAAATTTCGTAAAATGCTTATTTACTGTTAACTTTCTATACACTTTAACGGTAGGGTACCGATCGTAACATTAATTTCTTATTTTTTTTTATCTTATTGAGTAAAAGTTTTCTTAAATCAAGTTCATTAAGATATATGTTATATGCATAAAATATTATTAAAACTTTTGTTTTGTGTATAAATATTAAACATTATATTTTTACTTTCAATAATCCATGGTAATAATCTTACAAAGTAACTATTTTTGAATCCTTACTTTCTTATTATTATTTTACCATAACTATTATTAGCAATAATTTTATCTTATCGTATCAAATAATTTATTTAGTATTATCAATATGGTGATGGTAATGATGATGAATATTATCAAATACTTTCTTTTAATTTTTTACTATCATCAAATATTTATTCTCTATGATTATGATTATTTTAGAATTTATTTGATGAATAGATATGTATACAAGTTGAGAACTATTTGATAGTGTACAATTGAGTTGAGCACTTTCAGAATTTCTTTTCTTTTTAAATTTGCAATGTTTCAGACATGTGTTGTTTTCTTCTAAAAAATTTCTTATCTTTTGTTTTGTTAATATTAGTTACTTTTATTTTCAAATTTTAAGAATTCCGTTGTGCTAAATATTTTTAAAATCAAACTTTACAAGAGAAGAATATATGTAACATATTTTATTAACTATTATTATCACTTCAATTTTTGTAGGCAAATTTAAAATTTATTTTTTATTTTTAATATATATTATTTTGAAAAATAATCGAGTAAAGTACTAGCTATTAAGTTACTTAAGTTTATTATTTGCAATTAGATATAGTGAAAATTACATATAACTTTATCCCAGATATATATTTATATATTTATATATATACCTTAAGCTGAACTATTTTTTTTATAGACATAAGCTATATTATAACTTATTAATTTCTTTTAAAAAAATATCTCCACCAATTTTTTGAATGTACAAACGAAGGATAAAGTTGACATTATTGAGTGAGAAAACTTTTGAAAGAACAAGGTAGATTAATGAAAATTTTCACGGAAAGGGGATAAGGATTTCAAAAGAGGTACAGATATAGCAACAGTTTACCTTTGATCCAATCTTGAGTTTTTGCCTCGGATTGATTCCATATTCATTTGGAATAACACCATCAGCAAGTGACTGAACAAAAAGTAAACTTGCACAAATTGTAAAAACTGAGCCATCTATTTAGAAATTCTTGCCCTTTCAAGTTACTAAAGAAGATTACAAATCAACCTTAATGTCAAGGAATTTCTCTATTCATACCTGAGCTACTTTGAACAGTTCATTTAAGCCTTCCAGATTTAGATGTGCATTGTGCAGGAGATCATATCTGTCGACAGAATAGAAAAATACAATCATAACATGGATATAGACAGAAGGAATCCAAAAATCAATCGAAATATCGATTGCTGAACATGTCAAAAAGTGTGAAACTACAAGACATGATGTTTGTGATAGGAATGCTACATTTCTACATGATTATTTATCAGAGAATGTAAGTCAACCTACAAAAACTCTTACTAAAGTATCCTCCCAAGAAACAGAATGAAAATAACAGGCACGTAATTGGCAATGTAATAATGACACCTCATGAATTTCTAGCACCTCAAAGGCATGGTAATTTCCTTACTTGCACGAGTCATAAACATCTGGAATTTGTGTTATATCAAACCGACTGCAAAGAGTGAACATGATTTGTTAAGTCAATATTCACTAACAATGTGAAAATGCTCATAAGCAATTGCCAGAGTACTCACTCTTTGCGTTCGTTATACAAATCTCTCTCAAGTTTCCTCCACCGAGCAAACATAAGAAGAAATCCCTCACTGCCACAAGGCAACCCTGCAGCAATACGATCAACATCTATATTTGTCTTACCTAGAGCCTTAGCTTGGTCATATGGACAAATCACATTATACAAGCTTGCTTCAGCGAGTTTCTCATCATCATCATTGGCTAGAAGCCTTACTTGTTCAGTAACCTTCTTTGTCAGTTTCACCTAAATACATCTTAATAATCTCATTAACCCTCGTAGAAAGAGATAAGTTACATCAACACAGGCAGTAAATGCCTATGAAGTCAGGGAAATTTGAATAACGTTCTTGCAAGGAAAAACTGTGAAGGAAGGAGGAAAGCCGATAGCCTAATACTGGCTTATACAGAATATTTGCACATTTTACCAATTTGGGTAGAAGTTCAGATGCTTTTGGAGTAAGTCCTGCCCCATCGGCCATCCAAGGTTCTTCTGAAATGCTATTATGACCAATTTTTGATTCAGACGTTATTATCTCATTCAGCCTGGCCTGAGGAAAGCCAAAAAGAAACAAAGTTGGTAAGAAAAAACAAAACTTCATGCCATAACAGTCATTATTAATTTTTCACAGTTCTACTCATTAGACTCGGATAAGCTAAATCTAAGAGCAAATCAGTATGATCTCTGTTCAGTTTTTCATTTTAGCATAAGGTTTGGCATTTGTTCCAGAAGAAATTAACTCATATAACCTACCTGGCCAAACAAATAACAAGAAACATAGCTGATGAAAAAAAAAATTTAAGTCAACAATAAACCTTTTTCAGATTTTAGAACGGTTAATTTCAAAAACTCAAAAGAGGTGGTGACAGAAAAACTTGAATCGACAAGGAGATCAATCTCCAGCTGTACTATCCTATGCCATGAGGAATCACTTCTCTCAAAATATCCAGCTTATGGGAGGTGGGAGTGCAACAGTATTTATACTTGGAAAATAATTATTCAAATAGCAAGTGTAAGTTGGAATATGTAATTCTTTGGAATACGTTCAATTTTCTCACATATCAGATATCCGGTATCTAAATTGAATAACAACATCTTAATTTTTCCAGGCTTCAATTAAGAATACAAAAATACTCATGTTGCTTTTTGTCATGGGATAGGTGGCCTATAAACCAACTAATAGGCCAAAAACTCAAGTTGATTTCTCTTTACCCACAATGGGATCTGGATCTCTTTACCAGGAATGAAAAAAATACACATATACTGCTTTGCTAATTTGTACGAAGCTGACTATTGTCTAGTTAATTATTTGTTTCGCAAGCCAGTAACGCCATAAATGTTTCTCAAACCAGCAAAAAGCTTATGACTGAGTCTGAGACTGCAGCGACAATTATGTATTTTGTGCAAGATGTGTCCTCGAGTGGGAACTGTTTCTTCGGCGTAACCAAAGAGTTTGGAACGGTGAAAAGCAAGTATGAATAGCAAAAGGCAAACCTTAGCTTCATCCATCTCAATACTTGCATTTTCAAGTCCATCCAGCATTGATGAATCCTTGCTAACAAGTGAAACCTTAACATACAGGAAAAAAAGGAGTGTGACTAAACTTATAGTCACAACAGTCACATTAGATACAAGAATACTGACCAAGATAGGTGTTAATGGTCCTTCTAAATCAAGAAGTCCTTTAGCAAACGCAGCAGCTGACATCTGCAAACAATAATATACAACAGAAGCAACAATCAAGAGTTTGACGACTACAAGCATGACCAATATCTGAAGAAGGTAAAATGATACTATAAACAATTATATGGTATAATCCAAACAAATTCAAAGAAATGAAGTTTGGAAATATAAAATTTGGAACTTAGAAATGCATACACTAACCTGTACCCGACCCTCATCCGAGCTATAAATCTTTAAATCATGGCGGTATGTGCTATGGAGACGGAGCAAGCCGGTACCTTCACCTGTAACGTATGATACCTATTAAGTAAAGCACAAACAACATAGTAGAACTGGAAAATTCGTTGCCAATGTCAAATAAAGGCAACACCCGATCCCTTTCAAAGCAAGTCATTTCATCGAAGAATGAGCGAATGAATTTCTTTTGAACATGTATTTTTAATGTTTAAATAAAAAACACTTTAGATAAGACTATAACGTCAAAATTCAAGGAGAGATGATATATACAGAATCATGAAAGTAACGAACTTGAAACAAAATTCAGAGCTAGGCAGCCAATTATGCAACTGCAGAGTTGGACATCAAACATCTAACCTGGATACATATTGTTGCGAAAGTATCTGCCCAATTCATCAGCCTGCAAAAAGCACTTGACAGCATTACTTATCATGTATGTCCTCGAATGACGAAAATCTTGGATACGATAATCTTGTAAAGACAGAAACGTTTTGGACAGATGCCATCACAAAACAATATTTCACCTGTTTCCTTCCAGCATGAGTGAGAACACCACCATATTTAAGAACCATCAGTGCTTCGGTAGGCCGTTCTTCCACTTCGCCATTACTCTTTGTAACTTTCCCCCACTTTAATGGCTTGAGTTGAACCTTCCTATAAATGCCAGAAAAGTGCCCTCCCTGAACAAGAAAACAATGATAATGGTTACAGCAACATCTAACAAAGTTTGCTGAGCATCAATTTCCAGTTAATACAAGCAGCCAAAATTAGCCAAGACACATGACAAAGGTAGAAAACTTAGCGAAAGACTATGACATATTAAAAGTTTCAGTTGTATACTTATGCTCATTGTTTCACAAGTCAACGAGATATTAAATTTTCAATTGTATACTTCTGCTTTCATTGTGCCCGATGGTGATTGATGAGTCGTATTTGGTAAAAAAAATGTGGACCATCCAACGGTGATCAACATCTACATGACATAGTTAGGATTCCACACAGCCCACTAAACACAACACAAAAGCTGTTTCTTTCAGCTACAGAAAGCGCAAAAAAAGGTTATTTATCATGATACTCATTGTTCAGCTATTGAGGAAAATTCAACAATGATTCTCTAGTTGAACAAAAGGTTCGGTTTTGTCAGCAAAACTGGATATATATATATATATATATATATATATACCAAAGAAAAATCTATTCAGTTAATCAAGCGCCATGAATGAAGATGCATGAAATAAAATAACAAACAAATCAAATGGACCTCCTCAAGCACTGCTTTCACTTGGCGAAGCTTTTCTGCATGCTCAATATCTTCTGCTTCACTATCACTTTCTCTACCAGCTCTGGATGATAATCAGTTTGTAAGTTCAGAGTTCACTTAAAAAAATTCAATTATAAAAGGTACCTGCCTTCGGTGTTCAACCATGAATAAGGAAAAGGGGGTTGATAAAACTGGCAAGTATTGTGATAATGAAGAAAAAAAAAAGATTCTTCCCCTTGTGCTATGACATTATTAAGGAGAACAAGGATAAAGATTTTCAAATTTGAGGAGTAAGAATTGCTTGTGGAATCAAGATTTCGAATTGCTGGTTATCACTATAGAGAGGATGGAATGATATGTGTGTAGCAGGCTCCAGTTGCTGTTGTTTTTACATCGAGCAACAGGTCCCATTTTACCAAAAGAAAGTACGCTTTGAGAGAGTTGTGACACCTCTTTTAAGAAAACAATCATGAAGTGTAAGAAAATCCAGGTTAGATGTTTATGGCTAGGTTTTCTAAGAAATTGCCCTTTCTGTGTAGGATTCGGTGCCTTCTTCTGGTGGCTGGATGTCACTCTAAAATGCTTTTTGTAACAACTACAAAATTTTAAATAGCTTAAGAGTGGCAGCTTTATTAGGTGGTAGTGGGTACTTGGTATTTGGTGAAATACTCGTCCAGGCAATCTATTCATCTAGTCCACCTTAAGTAATTTTAAAGTTCAAAGAAGGAAAGGCCCCACAAGAATTCTAAAATGTGGCATCCTACAATATTGCCTCTGCCTCTGCCTCTGATGATTGTTTTGCGATGCACATTCTTACAAGTAGAAAAATTGTTTTGGCGTGTTCCGAAAAAATTTGCACATCCGAACATCAACTTGTTCTTTTAATAATGTATTTTTAATTTTTTTTGGTGAAATAGCTTCTTTACTGAAACATACGCTTTATTCACTTCATATAGAATAAGATAGGTGAGGTGAAAAGTATTGTTGCCACCTGACCAAGTTGTAGAACAGCTTGCGATAATCAATAAAGCACAAACAAAAATCATGACTTAAATTCTCCTCTAAAATAATATCAAATACTGTAACCGAATGCAACTTAAAGGATGACTAGTACGCACATTTAGATACAAAAGTTTGGGAAACTAAATGAATAATGAATAAATTCCATACCTAGCACGAGGTACCAAAGCTCTTGTGGCATCTAAAAGATCTTGCAATTGAACAGCACTTTTCAGCTTCGTCTATAGAAGGTGACAAGTGGGAAAAAGTTTAAAACACATCAATATATAGTTGCCAAGGATGAAACCAAAAATGTGGACGCAGAAGTATTAAGAAATACCTCAGCTCTAGGTCTACCACCATTATATTTTAACATCAGACTTAAAAGCTTTTCCTCAGTAACTTTCAGCTTCACTTTCTGCTTCGGGGTTCTGTCGCCACTAAGAAAACAATCATTTCTCAAGAGAGATCTAAAAGAGCAACAACAGTCAGAGAAAGTAAGGTGTATTATGCCTTACTGACGAATGATTGCTATCACACATCGTAGCTCTTCAGATTGCCCAAAATTGCCAATCATCCCACTTCCCTGACGCGGAATTCCTTCGGATGGCTGAACTGGTTCATGGACCATCCATGGTAGAACAGGAGGAATTGTTGCAGAAAGGTGTGGGGCTTTTGCATCAAGAATTATCTTCCTCAATACACATGCAGCGTCATCATAGTATCTGTTTTAATCAAACTCTAATCAACATCACAGACACAAACAAAAGGAAAAAACATGATATAATAAAATATAAAAACAATTATTGCAATATTGACAGAGCCGAGGCGCTTCTCATCTTTCACAGAGGGTCATATTTCAGCTGCGCTCATCATTCAACTCATAGCCAATTCAATATCCCATATAACTCCTTAACAAGAAATTCAAAAGTACAAATGAAAATTCATGGATCTCAAATTCAGCTCAGCTGGTCTAAGTGATGCAATGACTTGTAATGAAATATTCCCATTTCCACAGATAAAACTAAAATAATTTATTGTAGATACACAGATGGACACATATACACATATATCACAGTTAAAAACTAAAATAATTGACTATACAAATAACAAACATGTGTTACAACAGGAACGAACTTTTTCCACAAATAACACCTCTCTAAATTCCATCCACCATTCTTCATGAAAAAAAGAATCACCTTCCTTATGTGAAAAAAAGACAATGAGAAGCTATTACTTGTAGGAGTTCTTAACAAAGCTCCATCCATTAACATCACAAACATAGGAACGCCCTTCGCACCGCAATAGATCAAAGCCACAAACCTAAAAAAGATCAGCACATTATTTCATCATAGACAGTCTGAAATAAAAGCACCCCAAGGTATCTCACAGTTAGATCCTCAAAGACAAGTTATTCCAGTAAATAAAATTTTGTAGCAGAAGATAGGTTAAATCACATTGGGACAGACAAACTTTATGATGGACAACAGCCAAAAGGTACATGGACAAAAAAGAAAACACAACTTGATTAGTAGTTAACAAATGACAATGACCAAGAATATATACATGCCATGAACTGGTTAATACCAATTTTAATCTCTGTAGCTTAAAAATGTTCCCTATTTGATCCTTATTGTTTTGTAGGACAAAAATAATCCCTCGTCTTCTAAAATTTGGGCCATTATGGTCTTCATTGTTTGTCTTGCAGTTAGAATTAATGGAAAAATATCATGTGAAAATCACATGCCCAAAAAATCCCAAATCAATGTAAATCCCTACCCTATTGTCACTTCAACACCGCTAATTACTCTTTTGTTCGAGAATAAAAGGCTTGGACAGTTAAATGTCTTGTCCATGGTTCAAAGAGGCTGTCCATGGCGTCAAAGCTTTTTGTGTAATGGTTCTTGAGAGAGACGAGGAAGAACTGTGAAGCTCATAATTAGTGCAGGGACATTCTTCAGAGAGATGAAAATTTGGTGTTGAATAGAGTTAGGGCACATGTGGTATGGTAAAGAGTTGGTTTGCCGTTAAGAGTTAATAGGAAACGGGACTGCAGGACCAGATTAAGTTTATATCAGAAAGATTAGAGACAATTTTGGTCCATCAAAAGGGACTAAATCAGAAAAATGGCCAAACAATAGGGACAAAATGAGTATTCATCCTGAAATGAAGTATAATATGTTAAACTTGCTTCATATTTTTAAAGACGTCCTCCAATGTCAGTAAGTTTAATTGATCTTTCAAAGGCCCAAAAATATGGATCAAGGCAAAAAAACCAACTAATAAGAAAACTGACAACAAATTATTGGCCAGGAGGCTGACTGTGAGTTATAATTTTCAAATCTCAAAATGAACGAACATTTCATAATTCAACTAAGAATACATATTTGAAGTGTCAGAAAGACTTACAGCTTGCCTAAATGCAATGCAGACATCTCTTGCTATTTGTTTCTCAGCGGGAGTAAGTAAAACAGGATATCTGACCTACAAAAAGAGTTCAAATGAAACATAGAGGTTGACTAAATTGCACTAAACTCAATGCATATGGAATTTGGGAATCAACAGACAAGAGAAGCATCTGATGCTGATTGGCAATCCCTTTAGTTTTACTATTGATCACCAAGAATGCAGGGAGGAAACGACAGGAGGCATAAGTAATAGTAAATATGCTACCAATATCAAAATTCTTGATGCATGTAATAGAACCTACTCACTTCTTTACCATCAGGATTTCTCATAACAACACCATCAACCACTGGAGACTTCCTTGCCTCAGCATGCGCATATTCAGGGCCCACCGTGTACACCTAAGATAATATAAGATGTTGAAAGTGCTTGTTTTACTCAAAAAATATTCGTGCATTACCACCAAGTTAACACACAATGTAAAGTAACAAAACGTAAACGAACTACTTGGTAGACAGGGAAACATTGTCACAGGAGAACAATAAAAGTTGGGCACTGAAAGGTGAAAATATTAAGATGGAATCATTTTATCAAAGCATAGAATCATTTTAAGTTACAGAGACTAGCTTGATGGACACCAGGACAAACCTATCGGCCTAACAGATAGGCACTTGATACAGCTTCAGAGAGTACTTCGTCCCAAATTTCCAGATAACAGACAAAACCACCAACTAGATAGCGAATAAACCACTCATCCCTCCAAAAGATGCCAAGATGTTGAGATATACAGATCACACAAAAAGAAGATGATTAAATTACAAAATATTTACTGGATCAGGACATATAATTTGTTGGATTTGTATTATTAAACCACAGTAAATATTAAATTGGCTTTGAGAAGACCTAACACACCATCGTGAAAACATGCAACCAAGAGGGAAGAGTGCGGGCACTGTTGAAAATTTAAATTTGGAAGAAGAAATTGAAGGGAGAAACAAGGAAATGAGGGTATTTGTGGAAGTAACTAAAATATCGGATCATGACACTAAAGTTCCTCATGTTTAAGTAAATATTAAAGATATACAATAGCTTCAGTAGGTTTTAGCACCTGAAAATTCAATAAGTAATACAACACCCAATTTAAATGGTTCATAAGGATCTATTACAAATAAAACAAAGAAAAAAACCTTCACATCCGTTCCTCCAGTGGGGAGAAATTCCTCGTATATGTAAGACCCTTCACGTCTTACTCTTCTGACATCTGGATGAAATTCACTCGAACGGTTACCAACCTACAAAAACATAATTTATAGCATAGATATAGTACAAAAATAATTAGAATGCAACAAAATAAAACAAATACTGAAAGTAACATTAAGGTTGAAACATGCTAGAAGTCCGGCCATTAGGTGTTGCTTCGCCACTTGCTGAAATAACAATTAACTATATAAAATAGCTCGGAGCATTGACAGGACCACTTCAATTTCTATTAGAAAGAAAAAATAATGCTATGGCACCTTAAAACAATGCATCTTGTTCACTGCTCTTTTGGATAGATAGGGGGTTTTCTACATTTGTTCGCAACTGTACATGTTTCTGCTGGGATTATCTAATTAATGAAAAAAATCTTGAGAAAACAAAATATTTGAAAACTCTCACGTAAAACAAATTCAAACCAAATTGGCACTTTTCATTCAGAGGGAATGTATCACAAATTAACTCGGTGTATCCCACATCAAAATGGTATCAATGAACAGACAAACGTTACATGAAGTAGCATGTGCCTAGAATTTTTCAATGCTTGTTCCTAAATATCCGTGGGGTGACTTAAATTTAGTAGCCTCTTATATGCAGGATTAAGGTAACAAGGAAGGAAAATGAACTTTACGGATACACTGAATTTTAAATAAGACTGCAATAAATTTATCGAATTTTACCTTCCGAAACAGTGCATTCATTCCTCCACCAGCTGAGCTCGGGTAATATATCATTACACTATGGTTGTCACCTACATAAAACAGAACAAGTAAATATGTGTGCATTAACATGATTAAGTATGATAGAGCATGACGGATCAGAGATCATAGAATATTAGCTTGTTGCCACCCAAAACCACAACATTCAGGTCCAAGATTACTATGCCTACATAAAACTAATGAAAAATGGAGAAAGTGAAAGATTCAAACAGATTCATGGGGAACTCATTATTTCTTAGAAGGAATTCATAAAAAATTCTGTTGACTCAGCATCTGTCATACCATCACAAAACTATCAGTTGGCTGGTTTGATGAATTCGAAAAGAATAATCCCGAGACATTGGGGAAAAACAACAATCTGAAATTATTAAGGTGAGGTAAAATATAATGAACGACAAAAAAAACTAATTATATAAATTTGAAGAGCATGTGATATCCACAACAAAAACATAGTAGTAAACATATAAATACATGGCAGTCTCGCCATGCCATTAAAATAAGAAATAGTGGCAGTTTCTACAAATGAGTGCAAAGTGACAAATGTGACCATAGCCTGAGTTTCAACAGAAAAGGGAAAGTAGAAGAATGCAACACAGATACTAGCGATTTGCGGAGCTCAGACACTATGCCTATTTCATTAAATTCCACATGATTCCAGATGATTGAAGTTCAAGCGCACTGAGGTATCCAAGAAATCTTACCTTCAACAGGTTTCTCAACAAAAGGCTTCCAGAATCTATTCCCATGGACCTCAACAAAATCTTCCTCTTCGACAAAATAATCCAGCTCTTGATAAGGATATTTCCTGTTAACTAAGGCATATCTTGGAACAGGTATGCCATACATTTCAAGTCGCTGAACAGGCGTGCGATTAATCCCACCAAAAGATGAAATGGTTGAGAAAAGTGAGATTCTTTACTTTAGAGAAAGTGAACATGAAAAAGAAAAACTGCTAATAGCATAATATATATAATTCAAACCATATAATGCTAATAACATACATATATAGATTAAAATATCAAGTAAAACAACTCAAAGTAAAAGTGAGGAAGGAAGGTTATAGATGAGAAAATCAGATAAAGATGCAGATTTAGCACATGCCAAAGTCAGGCATAGGCAAGTAAGAAAATTTTGGGCGGTATATTATAAAGGTTCCAATCCTTTTGGTTCCATGAATCCAAGACTAGTTGTACACAGGAGATAAAAGGTATTTTTTTAAAAAAAAAAAAGAGGTTATGGAAACAAATAAATCGACTTCAATGTTGTAAATTCAGTTACTCATTGGATAGACAACCCAAAGTTCAATATCAAGAAAGAAATATTTTTTTAGTTTAAAGATGGACAGAAAGATGCAAACCTCATACACTTTCCTTCGATCGTGAAGAAGATGTTGAGGCTCCAATTCATTTACAGAGAAAGTCCTAAAAAAAACAAACCATTACAGGTAATTGCTCATAACCCGTTTACAATTGTTGTGAATATGGTCGATACTAAAAGAACTTGTTGAATTACACTGTCACTATCAGTATTTAGTGATCATGCGGAAGATGAGTCAAGTTAATCTTTGAAACAGAGATTAGTTAATCTTAGAAGTTGACTCTTAGATGACAAATAAAATTCAGGCTTCTACAAGCCACATCAAAGATTCCTCAACAGATATCACATTCCTTCCATCCACCACTTTCCATTCTAATTTCCTCTTGCATGACGAAGGAAACATCAAAACCGGCGCAAAAGGAATGCAACTCCACCATATTTTCAACAGGTACCTTAAGTATGCATGAGTTGAAAGTTCACTTAGAAACAAACACGTAAATGATATGGAGTAGAATGACAATAAAATGAGATCATGGAATAAGCACTTCTACTAGAGATGAATTTTACTTTCGTAATGCTGCATAAGCTTCAGCCCTCTCCAGGGGATACCCAGTCGAATAGAAGCCAATCAGGCAATCACATATAGGCCAGCTGCACTTATTAAGATCAGTAATGGTACCCAATTTTTTTCAGGAGATAAATCATCAAATAGGAATAAGCAAAAGAAATGAAAGAAATGATGATCTCAGTATTAATGATGTCTTCTAATTAGAGAAGATCTACCTCTCAATAGGATCTTCGAGAATAACCTTGTCACCAAAATACACAATCTACATGGTCGGAACACAATTAGTTTCCATTAAACAAACTAGAACCATAAAAGATTTTCAAAAGCTAATCAATCTATTACTACCATTTCAATAAAATCAACACAAATTAGTTTCATTGGCATCATTCATTAAAGCTAACCCCCAAATTATTACCTTGAATTCTCCAAATCCCTGCAATCTTTCTAATATTTGCATCATAGGCGCAGAAAAAGCCTAAAAAAAATAACAAATTATTAACATGGTAAAAAGGGGGTACTTGAGAAAACAATCCGAGAAATTATCCCTCATTAATACTGTAGACCCAGAATAATAATACTGATGCTGCATGGCCTGAGAAGAGAATGTAAAGACAAAAGATCCGAGAAAATTAGCCCTCATTAATACTGTAGACCCAGAATAATAATACTGATGCTGCATGGCCTGAGAAGAGAATGTAAAGACAAAAGGAATAAAATCTTGGATCCACAGTACCTTCTTCTCCATGACACAAACTCCGATAGTTAATTTCTCCTGAATACAATCCTTCTCCCCCTCCATTGCTATGATATGAAACACAAGAAAAATTAAGTAAAATCAATTTTCTCTTCCTACAGCTCCTCACATTGACTTCTGTAGCAATGTTGAGTAAACAGCAAAGAACAGCAGTGATATTAATTATTAAATCATATAAATTGTCGCATTAAATGCAAGGGACCACGGGAAAAGAGTAGAAAACATTTTTATAAAAAACTGAAAGCTTCTGGAAGTCTGTTCTCCAATCTATACGAAACGTATCAGCAACAACAATAACACACACACACATGTAAAGAAGAAGACAAGGAGAGATATGAATATAGAAATGCTGCATAAAGAAAAGTGGACTGAACCCAGATATTGCTCCCTCAAATTTTTCTCTCAAGTATCTTCAGCACTCAGCAGAAACGCGCACCAATTTTATACATATCAGCAGAAAATAAAAAAGAGAGAAGAAAGAAAAACATTTGCAAGCACATGTTTGCTGTCCCTCACCAAAGATTCAAGTTTTCCACAAGATATGGAGTAGGAAATAAGAGTTCCAAACAAAAAAGCACGCTTCCTGGAGAATTCACGGTGGTCAATGCTAGATATCGTTGCGGAGATGGACTCACAAACATAGATAGAGCCTAGAGTTTACCTTTTCTACTATTACAAGACATGGTGGAGAAAATAGGTGGCTTTCTTTGTTTTTGTTGGAATATACAAAATATACACAAAAAGGTGGCCAATTATTTGACGTTCAAAAGCGGAGCTTGGAAAGGCAAGATGACTCCGTGTGGTATGTCATCGGACCTTTATTGTGTCAGCCAGCTCGGTTTGTCTTTCATCTTTCGTAGATTTTGCAGTGATTCTCAAATCCTCCTTTATCATTGTTTCAAAGAAAATATGTGAATAATTTATTTTTAAAATTCCAGACGCTACTTCAATTGGATTTTAAAACTACAAATTAAGTTCTTTACTTTACCTTGTTTTTTAAATATAAAGTATTGAATCGAGTGTTTGTCGCTTTACCAAAAGTTATAACTTCTGGTAATGATGCAACTTCAATCTTTTAAACCGTATAAAATTGATATCATAGTCAAGGTCACTGATTCGATTCTCATTGATAGCAAGGAGTGTAATATTGGGGGATCGTTGGAGAGCGATCGAATCGTGACGTTTGAGTTGATATACGATTTAAAAAATTGGAGTTGTATCACTATCATCAACTATAATTTTTGGTAAAGCGACAAGTAGTCGGTCCAACAAAAGGCATCTACCCTTAAAAAAGAATTAGATCAATAAGAACTATTGTTAGATATGTTTCTCATTAACAAGTAGTAGTACAGATGATGGCGTGGTGATGAATGATGTATGTGAATGAGCATCATAATCATAATGTATGCTATCTAGGCTCGGATCTGCACTTAAAGAACGTGGTCTATTATTGTAAAATGACGTCGTGTTGTACAATTCGTGGGCAGGTTAATTTGATAGGTGGATGGATAAACATATATTTGCAACTTAAAAGATATCACATCTTATTTAAAATCTAAGTTGTGTTTGCTTGTCAAGAAATCTCAACAATCCAAAAAAATAGTCAATGTTTATGTCTTAAATACTAATTATTTACTTTCAGATCAATCAAATTACTATAAAAATATAATATTATCTGTTAATATAAATTTATAACGTTATCAGTTAAATCCTCTTTTAGTCTATAGTTATGAATTCTTAAAATGTAATTTATCTTAAATTTAATCAATTAAATCAAATATATTATTATTTATTAGATCATATTCCACTACCAACTCCAAGTTTTGTTAATCAAACAAATGATTTCATCATCAACACACACGTAACTTGAGTTAATATTACCCACGATTTGTAGATGCAATGAAAAGCAAAATTTTTAACCAAATTATAGAACCTATAAACCACTAACTAGTGAGACATGAAATTTTAAGTGCAAAACTTTTACATGTACGATGATTAATAATTGTTTTTTATTTAACGATAAATATGTCGCTATATATTTTTACTAAGATTATAAATGTGACTTTAGAAATTACATCATCTATTAACAAAGGAAATAATGAATCGGACCAACAGTCTGACCTCTTCTCCTACAAGGCGAAACAAATAGTTGATATTTCAACGATTGGATAATTCTTGGAAATTTTGTGGAATTATTATTATTATTTTTATGAATATGAAATAAAAGATTTGTTTAGGCGACATACAAAAAATAACTAAGAGACATTTTCTTGTATACATTTGCCAATCCCCATCATATAATCACTAAATAATCACACTACTTTTGCAGGCATCATTACGTAAAAAGTTAAATGAATCATCAAAACAATGAAAAAATTGAAGTAATAAACACCCTTGACCCGTCTCAGAATACTGAAGTAATGGCTCCAATTCATCATCAAAGAAACATCCCACTCTCCTCCAAACCAAGAGATCACGATCACAGATAGCGAATGCATATCATGTAGAAGAGGCAGGGGAGGGCATGAAGTCACTGGCCGCTGCAAGTATGTGGGAGACATCAGTCTTAATGGAATTAATGTGCAGTAAGCAGAACAACAATACGTGCGTACATAGTTTTTCAAGACAATGGAGATAGGTTTACATAAATATACAAACTTGCCCATATAAAACTCGCAATCTGAGAAAATTGTTTCATTTGCTTTCATGATTAAAGTTTGATTTCCATGTCATCTGATTGTCAATCATATGTCAACTACAGCTTCAACTAATGTTAAGGCAAATAGCATTCTCCTCCAAGAAAAGAACCATCAGGGATCATTCAGCACTCATCCTCAACCCACCCTCCTCTATCCCTAGTTAATAACTCAAAACTTGTCCTTAAAACTCATTTCTTTTATGCATCTTATGCACTATTTCTCCATCACATTCCCGATGAAGTTAGGCATATATGTGTGCTAGAGTGTGGATAAGAATTGTAGAATGCAATATCATCATAGTAAGTTATATATACGAACCTCTGGATGTAGATGGAACTACTACGACGTGCATGGTTGCATTATTCGGAGGTAAAGCCAATCGAAGGGGATAAAGCTTTCCATTGATGCGATTGCGCGAACAAACAATTATATTCTCGATCCCTGTTTCTTCCTCCAGTTTCTGGGTTAATTCTGGTAATCCATGCCCTTTAAATTGAAAAGATGGCCCCTCGATGGCATCATTTACGTTCCCATCATCATCACAGACATAGTAAAATATAATACGTCCTTCACTTTTCCGGGTTGAATCTTCGACTGAACCGATAGACTGAGCAATAGCAGCACAGAGGTAATGTTAAGACGAAACTATAAGATATTCTATAAAAAATTTCTGAAACATTTAGTCAAACATGTCGTGTTTATAAAAAGCTTTCTTTTTCGCCGATCGTTCAAAGTGGACAAGTTTTCCATTTCGAAGACTGATAAAAAGAAGACGTTGTGCATGGAAATTAATTATATGATCATAGTTATCAGAACAAACCTCACTACTTGGGAACCTCAGATGAAAAGAAGAAGAGCTCAGATCCTCCTCCAACGAATCAGATCTCGAAACTTTGGGCGGCGATTCAGGTCGGATTTCAATAACATCAACAACCCACAAGATCCAATCATGGTGTCTGTGAGGTATATCGTGAGTGATCGAATTTCTCCACGGCGGCAACCCTCCGTTGGCCCGTAAGTAATTACCATATCTCGTTTTAAGTTTCACCTGCATCCCATCTCGAATGGGCTCCCATTCGATCTTCGAATCCAATTTTCTGGGCAGGGACTGGACAACTTTTTGACCCGTTACGCCAAGAAGAAACTGATCATCCGAGGATGTGAGGTATTTCCCGAAACAGCTCTTCAATCGTATGACATTTTCGACACCTTCCACGAATTCTACGCTCCATTTGGCATGCTTCGATGATCCCGAACGATCTTGGACAACTGTTTCTTCATCGCTTTCCGCTGTCAGGTATTTGTCGTGATGGCTCTTCAGTCTGACGGATTTAGCTTTCTTGAAGAATTCCATACCAGAAACCTGTGGATAACCAAAGCAACAATTGAATCAAATTATCCAAATCTAAATCAAGACGCAATAAATGTTGGGAAAACCTGAGATTTTACAAGCACTGTAGAGCGATTAATTGGAATGGGGAACGATTCTGAAGATGGTTTTGATTCGAGAAGCACATAACCGTTTGAAAAATTGAATTAATTAATTGAACGTTTCAATTGTCTGACTTTATGGAAACAAACATCTACCTAAACGTGTGTCACTTGCATGGTGTTCGTATCGGAGACGCCTGTATCGATTAGAGTCCCGTGGTTCATATATATATTAAACGATGATATGCACAAACTGACATAAATTTGAGGGAATGACTTGTATAATAGGTCGATTGTCAGAATATACTCCATAATATTTCAGCGAGAAATATAATGCATACGAGAATTAAATCTGTGAAGTCAGAGTGAAGAATCGTATGTTTTACCAAGTCTTACCAACTCGTCCATATCCTTGGAACACTTACATGGTTGGTTCTTGGTTATTACTTTTTGTTAATTTTTCCAAATTATTTAGTTACAATTTATTTTATTTTATTTTCAAGAAAAGCAAGTCTTGAATGAATGCTTAAATTCATATAGAGTATGGACAATTTCTTTATATCATTTTATTATTATATTTGTACTTTAAAAAATAATAATAAAATTGTCTATCTATTTCTTTTTGTTCGACTAATATCAATTTTAAGAATGCCTTATTCTAAAATCTTTTCCCCATAACATTACACCAAAACGCTTATTTAATATGAAATTCAGCACACATGAGATATATATATATTAAAACAAATGATGGCATATATATTTATATGAGAGATTTTAATATTTTTCAACATATATTAAGGTCAAGTGGCGTTATTACTTTAGGTGCTTATTTAATGGCTCCATATTAAATATGAAAGGACAGCTCATCCACTTTTCCCGTTTGATATGGTTACCCTAACTTTACTCTATAAATAGAAAGATCGATTCAACGAGGAATCTATGCACTTTTGTGGAAAAGTTGGGGAATTTTGGAAATAGCTTTCATTTATTCACTCAAGGAAAAAGTTAAAACCAGATTAGCTACACACACCGTATTTAGATCAAGATTGACAATGAAATTATTCAATCACATGATTAATCTATCATATGAATCTTATTGACTAACTACTCATTAAGGGTACACTTAGGGAGAAAATTTTGAAATTCGAGGAATCTATTAAGTAAGCTTGAAATCCATTATGATTAACATGAAATATTTATAAATATTTTAATGGCGAATTTGAAGTTAGTAGATGCCCTAATAAAATGTATTAAGTTTTTGGAAGTTGTACATGAAGTTACCATATAACTCATTTGTTATTATTTTTCTAACCATATATAACTCAATTATATGGGCTATTTTAGTTACTATTTTCGTTCAAATTAACTTGTTAAATTTTTCTCTCTTAGTTTGATTCCAAAAATCTGTTATGAATGTATTTTGTTCGTTTTTACTATACAGTTGACTCTCGATCACGGATTACTCACTAATCAATTAATAAATGAATGAAGTCATGGACAATACAGCTTTTAAAATGTATAAAATAAAATATTTTTACTGTAAAAAGTAAAACATGGAGTAAAATTGCATTGTGGGGAAAAAAAAAGGGAAAACGAAGAAATTTCAACTTTGAAACTGTAAGAAAAGAAAAGAGAGAATGTGGTGTTAAAGATGAAGATTTTAGTTATACCTGCGGCTGTCTCTGAAGCAGGATGGGGGATCCGGTATCCGGTGAACCCGAATGATCTTCGGACAGCGAGGAAAAGCTGGAAGCGGGTGAGAGTCCGCCCGAACCCGTATCGGATTCCGATAAAGTGATATCCACAACATCCACCCCCCACAACACCCAATTTTGGGTCGCCGTTCTCTGCGGTACGTCGTGCGTCACGGAATTCCTCCACGGCGGAGCGCCGCCGTTGCCTCTCAAGAACTTCCCTTCCCTGGTCATTAGCTTCACGTTGAGCCCTTCCTTAACCGGTTGCCACTCGATCGACGCGTCCATCAACTTTCCCGGTAGGCTTTGGATCACCTTCTTCCCCGTCATACCGAGGAGGAACGGCGCCTCCGCCGCCGTGAGATATAGTCCATGGCAGCTCTTCAACCTGATTCTGTCACGTTGTCCGTCAACTAATTCGACAGCCCAACGCGCTTTGCTCGAGGAGCCGTTCCGGCTTTGACGGACAGTCTGTTCATCTTCGTCCGCTACTAAGTATTTCCCAAGATGGCTTTGCAATCTCACTGATTTCGCATTCTTGAAGAAGTCCATTCCATCCTGCAACAAGTACAAATTCCCGGGTAAAAGAAGTGAAACATGATGAGAAACAAAGCTAGAATCTTGCGAGTTACCGGTCTTCCGCTTCTATGAGATTTAGATTTATCCGATACAACCGACGGCCACCGCATCTCAGAACCAAGCGCCGCCGGCCTCAGTCGGCTCTTGGATCCATCACAAACCGGCGAACCCGAGCTCCGGTAATCATCCTCCTGCACAGCTCCTCTACGAGAAGATTTCTCCGACGGCCACCGCATCTCAGAACCAATCCCTGGCGAATCCGAGCTCCGATAGCTATCCTCCGACACTGAAGAAAAACTGGAAGCATGACTCGGCAGGTACTCATCATCCAGCACAGATATATCCACCACATCAACCTCCCACATAACCCAATCCTGCGTAGCAGTCCTGTGCGGAATATCATGCGTGATGGAGTTCCTCCACGGCGGCGTAGCCCCATTAGCCCTCAAATACTTCCCGCCTCGAGTTCTCAACTTAACTTGGTACCCTTCTTTGATAGGCTCCCACTCAATCGAGGGATCGTTCTTCTTATCTGGAATAGTTTGCAGCACTTTCTGCCCAGTCCACCCGAGCAGATACGCCTCGTCCGAAGCAGTAAGATACTTCCCATGGCAGCTCTTGAGCCGGATCACATGTGGGTTCCGATCGACTAACTCGATAATCCATCGCGCCTTTTTTGATGATCCGTTGGTGCTCTGCCGGACTGTCTGCTCATCATCATCGGCCGCTAGGTATTTATCCAGATGGCTCTTCAGTCGTACTGCCTTTGCTTTGTTAAAGAACTCCATTTTCTTGGATCTGCTCCTTGAAAGCCTACTCTTGTTTGGTTCTGGTTGGATTGTTATCTTTAGAAACCCATATAATTGGAACTTTATTCTATCATGTTTAGGGGATTAACGCGAGAGTTGACTTGGAAGTTTCTCAGGGCTAGGTAGACTTGGAATAATTTTTATGCAAGTTGGTTCATAATAGTGGTCTTTGGACACGTTTGGATGCTAATTCAATGAGAAATATGAGGCTCAGACTGGATCTCTATAATGTGACATATGTACATCATCATTGGATGATGCTGGGATATTAACAGTACTGTAGAGTTTAATCAATATGTATTGCCTTTTTTTGAGGAAAATCTGTGGGTTTATTTAATTTTTATGAGTTCACTCAAAAGTGACATCAATTAATGATGACATGTATTTTGATATAGCCTTGCGTTATCGTTTAACATATCGCATGATACGTTTTCACAAATCTTGGTAATCAGCTGACTCGGGTAAAAATGATTCCAAACTGATTATATTAGATTATATAATCAACTTGCATGAGTAAATAGTCCGAAAGTATATATTAGAACCAAAAAAATAAATCATATTTTAGCAATTAAAATTAATTTCAATGTTATTATTGCCACTAAAATAGTGATTAAAAACATGAGAATGTGATAAAAAAATTTGTTATATATTTAGCTAACCTTATTTAAATTTCTAAAAAATACTTTCTTATTATAATAATTTCATTATTTGTATATGTCGGGTTTTGAAACAGATCAAATCTTAATTTTGACGAATACAAAATTTGATGCTTATAATCTGTTTATGTGACTGTGCAGATCTTGTTGAAAGCAAATCAGAACATATTAGAACAGGCAACTAAAGAACTGTATAATATAAACGAAAAATTTAGTGCAGCTGAGAATTACAGTGATCAGTTCAAAAGTTGAGAAGATGACATTTTCGGGTTGAGAAGAACAAATCAGTTCAGAGTTGATAAGAGCTTTTTAGATCAGTTGAAGAGCAGAGCATAACAGACCAAAATAACTCAGTTAAGAGATAGCAGTTCATATGAGAACAAGAATAGTTCAGAAAAAGAGCAGTTCAGACGAGAATAAGAGCAGTTGAATAGAACAAAGTAGTTCAATTTAGATGCACAAGAGCCGTGTAGTTCAACGATCAGATCAGGTTGGAGCTTCGGATCAGATCAGTTCATATAAGAAGAGCAGAGCTTATTGAAGAAAATAGATCGGAACGGAGTTCGGATCAGATCAACACAGATTAACAGTTAGAACGATAAAGCAGTTTGAACAAGCATTACTCAAGACTGGATAGAAGAGGTTCGAACTGATTTGTCCAGTACGACAAAATGTCAGTTCGGTGCATTCAAAGTTCAAAATAGCTTCACCTAATCCTGTACGATGAAAAGATGACAAGTACAACATAGTTAGAACTTTACAGAAGCCTTTCGGTAGCTAGAAACTTATGTCCAACGTTTATATCGTAGAGAGACTATAAATACACCTGAACTGAAGATGAAGTACAAAATGGTAGTGCACGGAGTGCGAGTTAGGACTCGACAAGATAAATCAGCTGTGCACCAGTAAAAGTCGTCGTCAAGAGTAGAATATCATTAAAAATACGACATTGTGTGTGAGATTATATGAGAGTTTACACTGTAATAGATTAATCCTCAAACACACATTCAGTCACATATACGAAAGCAATCGAAATATATTAGTAATTGAATCAAAACTATACAAAGTTGTCTTGGCTCGGAGACGTTAAATAAGTGCAGAGTGATGATCATGGGACTTCAGCTTGGGCAGTGTGATAAGTCTTAGTTGAGTGAATTTGTACAGCTCTGGATTAATCAAGTCTTCTAGTGAAACTTTCCAATTTGAAAGAAGGAGAGACATCGAAGTAGTGAATTCGAAAATTCATAAACAAATCTAACGAGTACTTTACAGCTTTGTCTCATACATGCTTTTAAATGTTTTAATTCAATTTCAAAGAGTATGTATATTTTCGCTTGGTATCAGACAAAAATCGTTATGCTCTCGCTGCTCAAAACTTTCAAAAATCTAGAGCTATTGCAGCTCATATCCTCTTTCATATCGCTGTGTGATATATAAAGAGTAATACAAAAATTATAAGATGTATAATTTAATTAGTACAGGAGTTATAAGAAACAATTTATTCATGAATGTACATTTATACTTTTTTAAAATATAATATCATAGGGACATAAACAAGTTGAATTTGATTAACTCTTATCAGTTGTGCCATAACTGATTCAATGTAAATTATATTGTTAGACCAAGTACTTGATAAAATGATTTTTTCAACTATATACCTTAATTATAATATCAAATATAAAAACTATTACCATTAGTAATAAAATAGTAGGTTCAATGTTAATAATATTAAAAATAAGTAAATGTTGAAGAAGTGGATCAGTAAAGTATTAAATTTGAATGAGATGAAAAATATTTAAGATATTAAATATGAAATTGTGTAAAATATTCAATTATTTTTAGTTTTTAATAGATGAAAAGATGAAAGGTATGAAAAGCTCTTTAAGACGATAAATTTTGTTGAAAATAAAATAAGAATTAACTTAAGTACCAAGAAAAAATTAATAGAAAGATCATTTATATAAAAAAGTGAGTAAAAAATTTATGAGAGAGTATTCAATTGATGACATTTTATTATTTTTATAGATTTTGATTCAATTTAAACATTTATGAACTCCATAAAATTTGGCAGTATCCAAAGTAGATTTTCATGAAATTTTAAAAGGTAAAGTGATATTCAATCTCAACTTTTTAAAATTACATAGAAATCTATAGGTATCTAAAATTACCATAACTCTATGCGATTTTTATGGAATCCTCTATGTACAAACTACAAAGTCATAGGTACAAGAAAAAAAAAATAAAAAATTATCTTCTTTTCATCCTTGATATTTGATGAGACTTTTATCTTCTTTTCACCTTGAGTTTTGGTAAGGCTTTTATCTAATACTCAAATTCCTCCAACTTTCACTTTCTTAATATTCAATTACTTCCAACTATCACAAAGTTTCAAATTTTTTCCTTGTTTATATAACTAAAAACTTTCTAAATCCCAAATAATAATTTATATATATATACACACACGTAATATTAAGTAATAATAATATATAATAGTAAATAACATATATAGTATTTGATATATTAGAAGTAGAGATGCAATAATATTATATAATAGTAAATACTTTATACGTATTATTCGATATATTATAAGTAATATAGTAGTAGATAATATATACATATTATTTAATATATTATAAGGAGGAATGTGGATCCCCGTCCTCGAATCGATCCCACAGGGATGAGGATGAAAGTCCCCGATTAATTTGGGATATGGATGAGAATGACAAACTCATCCTTGCCCGTCCCATCCCATTGTCATCCCTGAACATGCATACATATTAGAATTATTATTTACGGGAGACTCATTTCATCGCTTTGTTTTTTTCTATCTTATATTCTTTACTTGATTATGTCCATTTATTCTGCAATATCAAATGTCTAGTTTTATTTGTTAATTCTTTTCAGACTTAACACAGTTTTTTTGATTTTTTTATCCTTCTGAAATATGTGCATATTTAGTTTTTATATTTAAAAGTCCATAAAAAACTCTCCATGAGATTCAATCAAAGTTTATAAAAATCTATCAAGTCTTTAATTTCAAAAAGGTCATTAAAAGTCATCGAATCTCAAGATTGAATACAACCCTATTTATTAATATATGATTATAATCGGATAAGACTTTAAACTATTATTAAATAAAGGAAAAGCTGAAAATCTTATTAAACCTAATAGTCGTTTTGTTAGTCTCACATAGAACACATGGCTTAACTTTAGTTTAACCAATAAACAATATAAAACATGCTGTTTACATATATTTGATATAAAAAGTAATAGAATTAATATATGAAAAGTTTAGTAACAATTTTATAATTTACTTTTTCTAAAACTGTATAACTAGTTAATTTGTATTCACAGAAAATATGTGCTCACTTGGACGTAAAATTATGATCATCGAATGTTAGTACCTCATTTCGGTAATTTTGCTATACTGTCTTTTCCTACGAACATAAAAGTGAAGATGGTGATGATCAAGAATTGCAGTTACGATCTCCAAAATCAAGATAGAGGAAATGTCGCTGATGTGATTTGAACATAATGTAATTCTTTGTAAAAAATGTGTTAACTTACAAAATATGTATATATATATATCTTATGGCAAGCAATCTAATGAAATCTTCTAACATTGCACGTTTATCTCCGATATTGAATGGATAACTACAGCTTATAACAGGTGGTTAAAAATATTTGAATTTTATTTCAGACGTAAATACTAATCCCATATCCAAGATTATATTTCTATATCGGATTTGTTATCAGGAGATAAACTAAAATGTAGAAGAAAAATATCCCCACTGCCTCAAATATCTAAATCCAAAGCAATCATCTCGCTCAAACTCTACATTGAAATTCCGATCGTATTTGAGTATGACGCTGAAGGGTGGCTCGACCCCTTCCTGCGCTGCATGCAAGTATAGAAGAAGAAAGTGCACAGCTACGTGTCCTCTGGCACCATATTTTCCAGCAAACAAGCCGAAAATGTTTCAAAATGTGCACCGGCTGTTCGGGGTGTCTAATGTCACCAAGACACTGGAGAGCTTGAAAACTAAGGATGAGCGGGATGATGCAATGAAATCCATCATATATGAAGCCGAAATGCGTGATCGGATCCCTGTTTATGGATGTCCGTATATCATAAATCAGTTGTCCTTGCAACTGCACGCTGCTAATGAAGAATTGAGAAAGGTAAACTTGCAGATAGCTACTTGTAAAGAGCAGTCGAATCAGCTTGTGGATCATGGATCGAATCAGCGAGTGGAGGATCAGCTAGTGGGTCATCCTTTTTGCAGCCCGTCACCCCCGCAAGAGTTTGGAGGAGTTGATTCGCAAGATGCCGAGGGCATGGGATCAGTACCTTGTCGGTTTTTCATGAATGCGGATGGTGGAATATATATGGAGTCGTATGATGATGTGGCTAGGTCGGTGCTGGGATTAGACTTTGGTTCTGATGTTATAAGAAATCACAGCCTCTTGTCAACGCACGTTGAAAGAGAACCTAATTTATTTGACATCCAAAAGGAACCCAAAATATTAGTTCAAGATTATGGCGGCCTGCGCTATAGTACAACAGATGATCATGACACAAAATCTTACCTTGAGACATACGAATCAAGGTACATCAACGTAACTTGGTTTAGATACATCAAATTTTTCATCTACTGGACCAGATAGATAGAATTAGGAAATTCTGTAGATTTAGAAAAAAGTAGGTTAGCATTGTAGGCTAAGGTGATGATACATGCATACTGATCACAAGTAAAATTTTACCTGTAGTTAAGAATCCTGTGATCGACTTGTGGAGTAGGTGTATCCCACGCCTACGGGGAACTCCAAACGGAGCTGCGGAGTGTGCGGCCTAACTGCTGTCAACCACGATGAGGAGCTCGGAGTTGAGTTCTGGAATCAGATTTTCCACCTTCTGTCAAGCCCAATTCTTCATTTTTTCTCTTCCTTCATTTTCATTTTTCACAGGTTTAAAGAGTTTGAATGTAACTTATGTAGATGATATCATTCTTTTTTTTTTTTAAATAAAATATGCCTCTCATAGATCATACGGGCATGAGAAGATGTCAACTAGGCAACGAGAACATCTGCATTTTAAATTTTAGAGAGTAAAGAACCTAGCGATTGGCTTATATTATGCAGCCAAAATTTTTTTAATAACATCACTATTTCCTTCTGCATTTCCCTGCACTAATGTCACTCGGACAACCAGAAGATACATGGAAATAATGATTGAACATATAATGTGGGATATTGAGAATATTTCATTAATAAATTAGTTTCCTATCAAATCTTAATAATATGGAAACTGATTTGTTATATGCATATATTAGGTTTTTCCTTTTTATTAGATTTGTTTGACAATATTTTCTTTTTCTTGGTTACGTATTCTGTTTTTAAATTAGAGCTGTAAACAACTGTTGCCTTCATGGTATTAGACGGTGGTTAAAAGAAACCCAGAGATAAATTCAAAATTCCAGTCGTTCCTATGGTGAAATTCGGAATGGCGGGTTCTTCATCAAACTCTGAGGTCACCTCCCCTCTTGACTCCACTGTACCCAACTCAAGTGGGACACAGGATAGTGGTCAAATTCTCATTACTAGCCACAAAATGAACGGAACAACTATCTGCAATGATCGCAATCAGTGATGATGTTTGTTAAAGGGAAGGATGACTACTTATCTGGGGCATTGGCTCGTCCACAGGACGTTGACTCAAAGTTCAAGATTTGGAAATCAGAAAACAGGATGTTTATGTCATGGCTAATTAATTCCATGACCAACGAAATATGTGAAAACTTTCTCCTATATGGAACAGCCAAAGAAATCTGGGATGCTACGAAAGAAACCTACTCAAATAAAGAGAATACATCAGAATCATTTGAGATAGAGAGTATCCTTCATGATCTACGCCAACTTGATTTAACTGTGACATAGTATTTTGATACTCTCACTCGCTATTGGCAGCAGGTTGATATGTATGAAGATCACTCTTGGAACTTCCCCGATGATGGCAAAAAATACCGGTGGATGGTGAAAGAAGCGAGTCCTAATCCGATCCACGATCGGTTTTTCAATTCCTTCGTTGCAGTGCACTAGAACCTCAATGAAAATTTTGCGAGTAGAATCTCCTCGTCGGGACGATCGTAGCGAAGTGCGACGACGACGGCGACGGTGGCGGGCGACGGCGACGATGGCGAGGCGACGACGCAGCGGCGATGGGAGAAGGGAGAGAGTTTGCTGAATAGCTTTTGGTGTGTCTTTTAACTCAACCCCATGCCCTCCTATTTATAGATAATTTCGCGGGCCTAAGTTGGTTAACGGGCCCTGGTCAGGCCCAGACCCAATACAACCAACTTTAAATCCAACACCGTGGTTTCATCATAACTCCGATCGACGATCAGATCGGATTGATCTTCATAGTTTCTAAAATCATACATTATGATACGAAAACAATTTTTCAGGCCACCTAATCTACAAATAGCCGATTAACCCCTGAAGTTGCAGATGATGAGATGAATGTCAATACAGCCATAGCAACTTTTGAAAGTCATGCTTCCAATTATTTCTCCCACCATACGCAACAATTTGAGTTCCTTGTCTGCATGGGAATTGACAAATCAGTACATGTGTGACCCTCAATGGTTCAGGGATAGAGCTAGCCGTGGGCTCACAACTCATTGTGAATCAGAAAATATATTTTCTGATCTACTCATCGGACCATGGTAAAGCGCTTAGCAACATCACCCCATGATCCCCTAGGTATCACTGATAGTGCCTGCAAGAATCAGTCGATCATGGTTAGCGTATTGTACGGTCCTCTCATCTCATATATCTCGATCGAATCAACGATCATTGGTAAATCGAGAGTCGTTAGAGATTCGATAACCATTCATACATCTTGGAGATCAGAATAGCAACATCGCGAGTGCTATTAGGTACACTCATTTACACTAAAGCACAATAGTACTCTGGCTAGAGATTTGTCACACTATTATCTCCTCAGATAGCATAGGATATCCACGTACTAGGGCAAGCGATGAATCCTCGATAACAAAGCATCGACTCCTACATGCTTCATGACCTCACCCAATCTCGACATCTGATGACCCTCACGGAGTCGATAAATGAGTCAAAGTGAGGTTATTAATCATGTAGAGTCTCAATGATGTTTCGAGTAGTAAGGACTAATCCATACAACCAAGACATCAGACTCTCCACTCGACAAATGATAACCACTTGGAGAATCCGAACGAGGGTAGTTCGATAGTTCGCCAGGCAAACCATCCATCTGCATGCTCAGAACATCACAATGTTCCCTACCAATGAAACGTTATACTTCATATCGCATATGCTAGTCTCAATCTCGGGTGACCTTATCCTCATTGTGACGGTCCAATCGACTAGGAACAAGTTTAGAATACACAGTGACTATTAGATGTGTTTCATGATAGCCATCATATCCACTATCACATCTAACATATACTATGGTGCATTCTAGATCTTTATCCAACACAATTGTTAACATTATAATAATAACGACGATAAAGAATGCCATATAAAATGTGAATTTCATAACAAATATTGTTTTACACAAAGAGTCATCAAAGCCCACACGTCACAAGTTGGCTAGTTGGGCACCTACTCTAACAAAGTCATCCTCACTGCAACATACCTTATCAACAGAAATGCCTTCTCGATCTTTAAAATTCCAGACCCTTGTCAAGTCCAGCTAAAAAATTTATCCTAATACTCATCTCATATCATCTATTCCTCCCAAAGTATTTGGGTGCTCCTCTTTCGTTCATATCCACAGTCACCACCGCGGAAAGTTGGATCCTAGAGCCAGTCAATTTTTTTTCTTGGGGTACTCCTCACATCAGAAGGCCTACAAATGCTACTCTCCACGGACGAGAAAATTCTATAACACAATGGATGTTACCTTCTTTGAAAAACAACCATATTATCCCAAATCTGACATTCAGGGGGAGCATAATTTCACGCACGAACATCAGTTTTGGGATATCAATGGGGAGACCACTGTCTTAGATGTTCCCCACATGTCACACAACTTGGAAGATACATCTGATTAATGTGAACCTGTTAGAGTAGGTGCTCAACTAGCCAACTTGTGTCGTGTGGGCTCTTGTGGACTCTATGTAAAACGATCTTTATTTATGAAATTCGTACTCTTTTATGTTATTCTTTATCTTCATTATTATGATTACAATTGTTGGATAAATACCTTGAATGCACTATAGTGTTGTTAGATGTGATAGTGAATTTGATGACTATCATGAAACACATCTAATAGTCATCGTGTATTCTAAACTTGTTTCAAGTCGATTGGGGTCGCCCAAAAGAGGATAAGGGCTGCCCGAGCTTGAAACTAGCATCTGCGATGTGAGTACCACGTTTCATTGGTAGGAAACATAGTGATGTTCTAAGCATGCAGATGGATGTGACCTGAAGATCTAACGAACTACCCTCGTTCGGACTTTCCAAGTGGTTACCATTTGTCGAGTGGATTAAGTCCGAGATCTTGGTTGTGCAGATTAGTCTTTATTACTCGAAACGTCATTGAGACTCTACATGATATGTGCCTCACTTTAACCCGTTTACCGACTCAGCTGGGGTCATCAGGTTCCGGGATTGGGTGAGGTCCCGATGCATGTAGGAGTCGGTGCTTCGTTGTCGAGGATTCACCGCTCGCCGTTGTGCGTGGATATTCTATGCTATCTGAGGAGATAATAATGTGACATATCTCTGGCCATAGTACTAGATGTGTTTTAGGCAAATGAGATTACCTAATAACAATGCGATGTCACTATTTGATCTCCAAGATGTATGCATGGTTATTGGATCTCTAGCGACTCTCGATTACCAATGATCGTTAATCTGATCGAGATATTTGAGTTGAAAGGACCGTACTGTACGTCAACCATGATCGACTGGTTCTTGCAGGCACTATCAGTGATACCTAGGGGATCATGGGGCGATTTTGCTAGACGCTTTACCATGATCCGATGGGTAAGTCCGAAAATATGTTTTCGGAGTCACAAAAAGTTGTGAGCTCACGGCTAGCTGTATCCCTGAACAATTGAGAATCACACAAGTACTGGTTTCCCAATTTCTGTACGGATATGGTACTCAAACTGTTGAGTATAGTAGGAGGAAGGTTGGGAGTATGACTTCCTGAAAGTAGCTAAGGGAGTAGGACTTCCATATTTAGCTATGAGAGTAAATCTGTCATATATAGATTTAGTGGTCCGAAAATTTGATTTTGCATCATAATGATCAATTTTGTAAAATGAGCACATCGATGATATCTGATCATCGATCGGGATTATGATGAGACCACAATCGAGGGAGTCGAAACAAATGTTCACGGTTGACTTTAACTGAATGTTCACAGTTTGAGTTGAACCGAATGTTCATTGTTTTGTTCAAATCAAACTCTATCCTTCAATCTATAAATATGGCAATGAGGAGACACTTTCAAAAGTGAGAAAGAAAAACACCAAAAGCTATTCAGCAAACTCCTCCCCTCTCCCTTCTTCCCTCATCGCCGCCGTCGCCCGCCTTCGCCCTCCTTCGCCGTCGGAATTTGTTCCGACCATCTCGGCGAGGAGATTCCGTCCGTGAAATTTTTGTCGATTTTCTAGTGTAAACCGACGAAGGAGTTGAGATTATTGTATAGGTGTATTGACCGTTCCCTCGTGGAATTGGTCGGAGCCAGACGCCTAGACGCTATCAAGGTACCTTCCGAACATTTTGTAATAGTTTTGATTATTGTATAGGTGTATTGACCGTTCCCGGGCTCTTTTTAAATTCTTCCGCTGCGTCCCGTGAGCGGGATCCGGATCCGCCACTGCGCCAACAGAACCCATAATGCATGCTTCACAAGTAAACCTACACAACCTTCCAATATATAATTCGCCTACTTCCAACCTAATTGCTGAGAGCCTTGATAGCAGTACCCAAAAATGCCAATGACGAAATTATCACCTACTCTAGAAGAAACATGAACCATGAGAAGATAAAGCATCGAGCATAACTTGGGCAAAACCAAGAATCAGAACCGGAGGTCGGATCAAAAGATTCACTAGGTAAGTCCGTCTCTGAGTGTGATAAGGATAATGATTTACCTATTGCATTGAGGAAGGCTACTAGAGAGTGCACAAAGCATCCTATTTGGAATTTTGTGTCATATCAGTGGTTATCTGACAAATACAAGGCTTTTGTGGCCAATTTGGATGAAGAACAGATTCCAAAATCAAGAGGCTCTCACAATACCAAAGTTGAAAGCTGCTATAAAGGATGAAATTCGAGCACTGGAAACCAATGGGACATGGGAAATCACTGAGTTGCCTGCTGAAAAACGACCTGTTGGCTGCAAATGGATCTTCAGTATTAAGTATAGGGAAGATGGGATTTTTGATCGATTTAAAGCCCGTCTTGTTGCGAAAGGGTTCACACAATCCTATGGAATTGATTATGAAGAGACTTTTGCCCCGGTGGCCAAGCTTAATACGGTTAGAGTCCTTTTATCTGTGGCTGTTAATTTAGATTGGCACATTACATCAATTAGATGTCAAAAATGTATTCCTCAATGGTGATCTTGCGGAAGAGGTCTACATGCGCATTCCCCCGTATTTGAGTCTCAAAACGCAACCAACAAAGTTTGCAAACTGAAACGATCACTGTATGGACTTAAACAGTCCCCAAGGGCCTGGTTTGAGAGGTTTACAAGAGTGATCAAGAAACATGGGTACAAGCAGTGCAGATCATACCCTCTTTGTTAAACACTCAATTGGGAAAACTGCAATTCTTATTGTATATGTCGATGACATTATTTTAACCGGGGATCATGGAGTCAGTTAGCCAAAGAATTTGAAATCAATGACTTAGGACCTTAGATATTTCCTAGAGGTGGAAATAGCGCAATCACAATCGGGAATTTCTGTCTTCCAACGAAAATACATCCTAGATATCCTAAATGAAACAGGAATGCTGGGTGCAAACCAGCAGATACTCCTATGGATTCAACTAATAAACTGGGAACCAAAAATAACTGGAAACCGGTTGACAAAGAGATATTTTAAAGACTTGGGGGCAAACTCATGTATCTATCCCACACGAGGCCTGATATAAATTATCATGTGAGCATGGTGAGCCAGTTTCTAAGTAATCCAACTGAAGAGCACATGGAGGCAGTTCGCAAATTCCCGAGATACTTAAAGCTAGCACCTGGAAAAGGCTTACACTTTGGCAAATCAGCTAACAAGGGGATTAAATTATACAGCGATGCTATTTGGGCAGGATCAGCATTAGATAGAAGGTCAACCTCCGGCTGTTGTACCTGTGTTTGGGGAAATTTAGTTACTTGGCGCAGCAAGAAACAACCTGTCGTAGCAAGAAGTAGTGCTGAAGCTGAATTTCGGGCATTAGCACTCGGTATATGCGAAGGGATGTGGTTACAAAGACTTATGTGTGAATTGAAAATGCTTGTCGAAGAGCCAATGATGATGTTTTGTGACAATCAGTCAACTATCAGCATTGCAAAGAACCCCATGCATCATGACACGATGAAGCATGTTGAAATTGACTGTCATTTCATAAAAGAGAATATAGAGAGGGGAATAATCAAATTAACTTTTCTTCCTGCTCATCTTCAAACCATCGACATCCTAACCAAGGCACTCCCAAGGAAGAAATTTGAAGATCTACGGTCCATCCTTGGCTTAATCAACATTTACAAGCCAGCTTACGGGGAAATGTGGGATATTGAGAACATTTCATTAACAAATTAGGTTCCTATCAAATCGAAATAATATGGAAACTGATTTGTTATATGTATAGATTAGGTTCTTCCTTTTTTAGCAGATTTGTTTGGTAATCTTTCCTTTTATTTGTTACGTATTCTGTCTTTAAATTAGAGCCATAAACAACTTTTGCTTAAGAAAAAATAAAAGAACTTTATTCACTTCTTCGTATACACATAAAACAGTAAAAAGAATTGCACTTTACAGCGGGATAAGAAACAAAGTTTTCTTCAACAATGGATTTAGATCAACAACAAAAATCAAGATTTGAGAATCCCCCTGTCGTTCATCTGGTTGATGATTCTAGATGCATCATTTAATCTATTTGCCCTTTCATATATGCCAGCGACAACAAGATATAGCTCCTTCTTGTTAATGTTGGGATCTTCGAGTAGCTTCTGAAACAATGTTTCAACCATCTCGAAATTTCTTCTTGCACCACAAAGACTCAGCATCTGAAAATGAACTTCATCCAAGAAAACACAACCTTCGTCTTGCAGTTCCTTATAAACGACATCTGCCTTGTCGAACTCTTGTAACTTTCCGTAAGAATTCAGAACCAGTGCTATTACATCAGAATCTGGAAAAAATCCTGCCTCTCTCATCTTCTCAAACACCTCAATAACGTTCGTGTACTTTCTATATTTAGAAAAAAGATCAATCATGCGTTCATAGGTCGCTATATCTTTTACTTCTCCAGCATCAACGGCCTGTCTGAATAACCACGTAGCCTCTTCTATCCGACCAGCTCCAGCAAGAATACTGATGGCAGTTTCTTTTGGAATATTATCTGGGCGCTTAAGTTCATGTAATAAACGTTTTGCATGAGCAACCAAGCCAGCTCTCTCATATGCTACAATCATGGTTTGATAAAGAACTTGATCTATCGCAATACCAGAGCTTCGTAGCTTCTGAAAAAGCATTGCTGCTCGGTCTAGCTTCCCAGCCTTACCCCAGATCGAAATTATTGTTGAGTAAGTAATCATGTTGGGCTCAATGCCCCGGCTCTGCATCTCTTGGATAAGATTATTAGCCTTTTCATGCTCAAGGGTCCTCCCATAAATCATTATCATAGTATTATACGTAACTACGTTCTGCACAATATCCTTCCGCTGCATCAACCTAAACAGGTGTATTGCCTCACCAAAAAGCTCGGCATCACCATAAACCCTCAAAAGGGTATTATAACTAACAACATTCTGTTCAATCCCGATCTTTCTCATACTCCAGAACAGCCTATCTGCCTCTTTTGCCATGTCAAGCTGCCCATACACATCAATCATAATATTACAAGTCGTGAGATCAAGCAAACAATTCACCTCTCTCATTTCGGAAAACACAGACAATGCCTCCAAAAACATCCGATTCTCAACATACATAGTCAAAAGCGTTGTGTAGCTGATTGTATCCGGCACAACCCCCACACTCCTCATCTCACTGATCAGCAACTTAGCTTCTCGGAAAAGCTTAGCCTTCCCGAAAACGTTAATCATTGAATTATATGCAACCAAATCAGGAGCAATACCTGATCTCTTCAGTCTCGAAAAAATTGAGATAGCCTTCGAGTAATTACACAATTTACGCGACAACTCGATCAAGTTACTGTACAAAACCAAATCCCCCGGCACATGATCCTGTTCCATCTTCTGGAGCCAGGACAAAGCATCGTCAAACAGGCTCTCTTTCCCAAAATTCGTAATAAGGGTAGAATAAGTATACTTGTCAGGCGAGATAGCTCTTCGGCGCATTTCATCGAACAGGCCGTAGGCATGATCCCACTGCTTAGCCCGCAACACGTTACGCAACACCACGTTGTAAGCAAACACCGAGGGAGTGTAAAGGGCGATCTCATTGATCCAATCTAGCAGAGCAAGAGAGCGTTGCCAATCGGGCTCGCGCGATAGAAGAGTCACCATGAAGCGTATGGAGAGGCTCCGGTCCTTGTAAGGTGACATAAGGGCGTACAGTTCGTGCTCATCTGAGGTCTGACCAATGGAAGATAACAGCTCGTCCATATCGACGTTGTGATCAAGAAAGCTTGCATTTTGCTTACGTTTTCGAAATTTGCGCGGTGTTTCCTCGAGCGATTGGGCTGCGTTTTGTCTTCTCCAGACATCCTTGTTGGAGGAATGTGATGGTGAAAAGGCAAAGATCGTTAGATGGGTTCGACGCTTACTGAGGTTTTCGGATGGTACGAAGATGGTGGTGAGAGTTAAATTGAGTAGCGGCGATGGAATCGGAACCTGTATGTGCATGGACATTGCAGATATTGGAGTCATCTACCTCGGATTTTCAGCTTCGGCTGTAACTTCATTCTTCTGTCAAACGCCAACTTATCGCCACAAAAAATGTTCATATTTAGCTTCGTTAGAATTATAATAAATAAAAATAAATGTCCTGAAAAAAGGTATATATAGGAAAAAAATTTGATAAAATTTTCTAAAAATTAACTCCATTGGATGTTCTATGTTGGATTCTACGGAAAAAAAGCTAAAAAGAAGTTAACATATTCTACTACAATATAAATTATATGAATCGATAAAAAAAATAGATAATCGTCTGAGCTTAGGTTGTCGTTCGTATTAATATTAATTATTAATCTTAATATTAATATGAAGAAAAAAATAGGAAGAAGGAAATCTAACATATTTTATTACAACATGAATTACATGAATCTGGTAAAGTGACCAATACCATTGGATGGATAAGATTTAGCTCATCAATTCAATCTTGGTATTAAACTGGTTTAATAATTCACCAATGTGTTTTATTCCCAGGATTTTATTATTATTAATAATATTAGTTTCCCCAGGTTTTATTAACAAATTAAATACAGCTAAATTAGGTCGTACTCGGCATGTTAATTTTGAGGTGTGTGCTTAATTATTGCAGCAACATAGGAATCAATGCCCTTTATAAGAAATTTAATGTTATCGATTCAATTATTACTATGGTTTGATTAGTTTTCTCTAAATATAACCCATTATAACTATGAGTCTATTAAATTAAAAATCTGATAGACAAAGTGTTTTGTTCAAAAAAGAGGTTTTTCTAAAAAACATAGGGTTTAGTTAGACAAAGGAATTTAAAACTTTTTTTACAAAGTAGATTTAGAAAAACTTTTCATTTCTATTTAAAAATAAAATAAAAACACTTTTCGCCAGCTACCACATAAAAATAACTTATGTTTTCTTAAAAAACATTTTAAAATTAAAGTTTGTTAAATATCTTTTAAGTTATAACTTCTATTCCAAACTGGAATATCTCTATATTAAAAAGAAAGATATAATAATATAAATATCACGAAAAAAATTTATTTGTTGTTGAACCACCCAAAGAGATTTAATAATGATGTTTACTACACTCTCTTATATATCTGGCAGACCTAAAATATTTTATTTAATGATTAAGTAGCGATGAAATAATATATCATTTCCTTTACCAAATAATGTATTATATTATACTTTAAAAAATAGAAAAGTATATACTATATAGTATTGAAGAAAGGAAATGAGGCGCAATTCACAAGCGAAACCAAACTAACAGCAGCAGATCCTCACCTTTCACCCACCTCCATCGCCCCTTCCCCTGCACTGTGATCATAAATTTTAATCTCCTTAATTAATCCCGAAGATCCATTTTCCCTTTTTCAGATTTCTGTTTTCTCCAAAACCCACAACTTTTTGGCTTATACCTCCAGTTCAGGAGTTATATTTGGATCTTTTTTTTCTTCTTTTTTGAAATTCCATGAGAATTGGATGAAATGAAGAAGCTCAAGAACTACTATCTACACTTGCGCCACCCACAAACAATGGAGAGAAAATGGATCTTCCCACTAGCAATTGGCTCCATAGTTTCTTTATTTCTTCTATTTCTTACAACTTTAACCTCCCCAGATGGCACGCCGCTGCTGCCGCTTCGCCGCTACTATTCACCTATGTCCGTCTCATCTATATTTATTGAGTCGAAGCTCCACCCATTGCCGGTTTCCACCCTTCCTCCGCCTCCGCGCTTTGCTTATCTAATATCTGGCTCCGCCGGTGACGGTGGGATGCTCCGCCGGACGCTCCAGGCGCTGTACCACCCCAACAACCAATACGTTGTACACCTAGACGCGGAATCATCCGCCGAGGAGCGGCTCGATCTGCTGAATTATGTTGAAACCCACTTCGTTTTTAGGAGATTCAACAATGTTCGGATGATTACCAAGGCTAATTTGGTGACTTATCGTGGGCCGACTATGGTGGCGAATACCCTACACGCGGCTGCCATTTTGCTGAAGGAAGGCGGGGAATGGGATTGGTTTATAAATCTCAGCGCCTCTGATTATCCACTGGTCACTCAAGATGGTATTATTGGATTTTAAAAGCTTTCTATCGTAGGTTATTTTTCATTCTTTTTGGAATATTTTTTGGTGGAAAGATTGGATTTTTTGTCCGAATTTGATAGTTTGGGGTCCTATGACTTGACTGAGCCTTTATAATGTTAAATTTTGAGTTGAAGGTAAATTTCTTGTTCTAATTTGTGGGTTCTTAACGATGACCAGATCTGCTGCATACATTTTCATACTTACCTCGGGATCTCAATTTCGTTGATCATACCAGTAATATTGGCTGGAAAGAGTAAGTATGCTAGCAGTAATCCAACTCAAATGTTTTGAATTTTGTTGGTTTTCCAGTATTTATGACCATCGTTTGGTACTTCACAGATTTCAGAGGGCGAAGCCAGTTATTATTGATCCAGGATTGTATATGTCCAAGAAGGCTGATGTGTTCTGGATTACGCAGCGTAGAAGCGTGCCTACGGCATTTAAACTCTTTACTGGTATGCTTTGGCATTTGTGTTTTGTATAATCTTATTTCCATAATTTTTCTGTTTGATCTGTGAGACATGTTGCTTTTTTAGGCTGAATAGTACGGGAAAGTGTTTTGGATGCTTCTTTTTTTCTGCCATTTCCATCATACCAAACATCCTGAAACTTCGTTTGTTGGTTTGGAATCCTTTTGTTCATGGAGTGATCTTTTTTGGTAAACTTTGGATTCCGTGATTCTTTTTCATGTCATTTTAATGTTATGGACACTCCTCTCCTTACTTGTCCGATTCTCATCATCCAAGTGGTCAACAGTTTCCATCTCCCTCTCCCAAAAACTACTTATTCGCTACTGACATGAAGGCAACTTGATCATGAGGTTTGTGTTGGCTAGCTAATAAACAGGTTCTGGTTGTTTTCCAACCCTTTTCGTCTATTAAACTGAGGAGAAAAATGTGTTTCTGATGTTGTGTTTAAGAGTTACCTCCTCAGTTTTTTATTAATTTAAGAGTTTGACGTCTGAGTTTACAATATAATTTTTGCTAGTTCCAGAATTCTCTTTGCATTTTAAGCCAAACTGTGGAACTTGAAGTAGAAAGAGGAGATAGACATTTTATCCAAAATCTTTAGAATGAATTTTATGGTTCTCCTCTAACTTTATTTATTAAGCTCGAGGATATAAATCCATGTGGCATCAAAGTTTCCATTTCTGAGCATGACTACATACACCTGAGATTGAGATTTAAAAAAAAACGTAATATAGATTCACCTTCCAACTTCTGATGTTATAAACTAATTTGGTTACTCTAGTGTTGGATAACATGTCACCTATCGATTTGATGGCTTTCCTTTTGTGTGGCTGAGGCAAGTAGAACCATCCAATGAAAGACTCGTTGTTATGTGTCCAGGACTACAAAGTAGATGTTTGAATACATAACTCAACCACGATTGAGTTTTCAACTACTTTCATTAAGTGCTCATATGTGTACTGTCTTTTGGATCAGTTTCTAAACAGCCTTCTCTTTGTTTGGTCCCAACTTTAAGAGACTTGAGTTTAAATATGCAGAGCTGTGTCTTTGGGCAAAAACATTGCGGATAAGCTACCCACCCAGAATGTTATGTGATTTTTAGAAAAAAGCCGAAAGACTGATACTTTTGAGTTAGCGAGATGAAGGGGAAACAAAATATCTGGAGATAAAACCTTGGGGAACGTGAACATTGAGTAGCATTTGGTTTGTGGTGCAAATAATGAATACCTTTTGGGATGGATTTTGAAATACTGAAAATATATGTCATGTTCACTGAATAATTTCCTTACAGGATCTGCATGGATGGCATTGTCTCGATCTTTCATCGACTACTGCATATGGGGATGGGACAACTTACCTCGAACCGTTCTCATGTACTACGCAAACTTCATATCATCTCCGGAAGGCTATTTCCACACTGTTGTCTGCAATGCTCATGAGTTTCGTAACACCACTGTTAACAGTGATCTCCACTTCATATCATGGGACAACCCTCCAAAGCAACATCCCCATTACCTCACTACTCAAGACATGCATAGGATGGTAGCTAGCAATGCTCCATTCGCAAGAAAGTTTCCTCGCAATGACCCTGTTCTCGACAGAATTGATGCCGAACTCTTATTTAGGAATCAAGACATGCTTGTTCCTGGAGGTTGGTGTGTAGGGAGTAGTGAAAACGGGACAGATCCGTGCTCAGTCGTAGGTAATGTCACTATTCTCAAACCAACTGCTGGTGCTAAGAGACTAGAGAGCCTGATAAACCATCTTTTATCAACTGAGAATTTTCGGCCACGACAATGTCAATAGCAGTCTTTTACTGGATAAAGCAATTTGTTCATGCCACCATTGACTTGCTTAATCCCCTCGATTCAAAATTTGCTGCTCTATTGTTCCTTCTTGATCATTTTCTTTGAAATCCATTACCACTTGTAATTACGGGGTCGCGGTTGTGTGCCGATAGAGTGATGCAAACATGCAGATGAGCGTTTGTCGTTGCTTGTGTTCCAACTTCAGCCGCAGCCATTTTTTTTGTTTGAAGATTTTTGAGAAAATGAAAGACGATTGCCAAACTACTTGGTCGGGTATTGATACTGTACCTGTTCTTCTGGTGTATTTATTACCTTACTCAAGGGATAGATTCCACCAAGTATTGAAAGAAAATCCATTTCATAGGTTCAATAATGTCCTGAATTTTCATTTAAAAATATTCCAATAGAGTCTTTATTATAATGATTTAAAACTCCACCAACTATGACATCTATGGCTCAACTAGGGGAGATAACAGCTCGTTCGATTTCATTTTCAGAAAAGAAAAAAACAAAGCTATTGCATTTTAATTAAAGAACCAAAATAATATTGATGTACATTATGTTTTCGTGAAAATTACATTTTTGAATTGATTCAGTAACCGCTGATACATTATAAATAAATTTGGTGGATGAGATATTATAAAGGCTTTATCGATGTGTATGACCTAAAAAACCCAAATTATTTAGTATGGAAATGATTTTTATGTTCTTGAAAAAGGATTTTTTTTATCAATATTTCATTTAATTCTAAGTTTCTGTAGCTGTTAGTTTTATTATGTCGTGGGGAAAAAATAAGATTTCGTAAAAGTTTTCTAGATGCCCAAAACTTCAATTTCAAAAGAATTTGAGAAGGTAAATAAAAGAATTTAAAAGGTAAACAAAAATTTAGATATCATGTATGTGTCTATAAAGCTTTATAATCTTCCTGTATAATATTTGTCGTTAAACTTGGTAAATCGCGGATACATCTATTTGTTTTTTGAATATGTTAAACTTGGTAAATCGCGGATACATCTATTTTGTTTTTGAATATAAATGAATAGTGAAATATTAATGTTTTTTTTCTAAAATAGATTTAGATAATGACAAAATACGCGGTCAATAAAATAAAATTTATTTGCATACTAACATCGCAGTATATAATTTTTTTTAATTTATAAGAAATATCAAATCAAATTTACCAATAAAATTAAAAAAGAGTAGGCCGCGTTAGTTGCCCGGCAACCAAAACAGCCATTGGCTAAAATGTGATTAAGTTTGAAGCTTACCTAAATGATCTCACTTTGACAAAACAAATATAACAGTCGCACACAAGTTGTCCATTTTAAGTTCATTAAGCATAACTGTTTAAATGATTGTTTTTATATGAGTAGGGTTGATGAATAGGAAGAATAGATAACATATATTAGATTCATTAGTGCAGTGATATTAAAAATTGATGAATAAGAACAAGATAAACATAAATTAGAAATTTTAAATTGGATAACAATGTATACTTGGATAATCAAGTGTATAAAGAAATATAAATTAGAAATTTTAAGTTGAATAAAATGTATATTTTGGATAATCAGCTAATCGACGATAATATCACTTTAGGGTTTATACGTGATATCAATTATATTAATTTAAGTAAGTTAGTGAAATGATTTTGTATGTAATAATATGATAGATACGATGGAGTCAATGCCAGCAGATGGTTAATATCCGCTGCTAACCTCGAATGAGCCGATAGATTTATTGAGTGACCGAATTAAAATATAATAAAAACTAATGTACTAGATTTAAATTCATTATATTAATTAATTAGTCTATTTATTCATTTGAGATATCGAAACTATAGTAAACAATGAAAAAAGTTTTAATGCTTAACTAGTACTAGTGTCACTTAACGTTAAAAACTTTTAAGGTTCTAGCCACCCTTCACACTATTTATAATTTCTGTTATGAGCTTGCTATTTATATTTATTTAATTGCTTGCAGATAATAGACTATAGAATTGGTACTCCGTGGACACTAACTAGAAGGTTTAAGCCCCAAATTTTTATAATTTTGATTTATAATCGTGGACAATTCAAATTGTCCTACCTTTATCTAGAATTTTACGGATCTTTGTCAACAAGTTCAAAAATTCATCTTTCTCAGTTAAACTCTCAAAAAATTAAATATCATTGTTCTAACATAAACAAAGTTTAAACTACTTTACACCGAATTGTCACCCTATATCGTACACACGTCAACGCTTAGTTTACATTATCCTTTTTATAATTTGTTTTATATGTTTTCAGAGAACCAATTGCAAGTATTTAAAAGTCATAAAGCTCATAAAATTGACATTATAACATACTCTTCCTTTCAAAAAAATGAACATTTGAACCTTTATTATTGAGACTGACACATTTATCACTCTGGCAACGGCTTCTATGTTTTTATTTTATAAAAGGAAGAATATATTAAAACATCGAATATTTTTATCATGTTATGATTTTTTATGGACTTCTATGCCTTTTATTCTTGAAAGGAAGAGTATATTATAATATTTTTATCAGTTAATTTTTCAAAAAGAGATGCAATTGGTCCTATGAAAACATATAAAATAGGTACTAAACACAACATAAGTTCATCATAAACCTTATAAATAATTATAGTTTAATATATTTTCCTTTTAAAATATAGAAAACATAAAAGACATTGCAAGAGGAATAAATGAAATGTTTTTTTTATTTTAAAAATAAGAGCATATTAAATAAACTATTGAACCTTGTATCGGATTTATTGTTTTTAAAGTTTAACAATTATTTTTATAAAAACATAAAAATAATTCTAGAGACATAAAATAAGTTCGAAAAAGGGTAATAAACTGAATGAAAAATGATGTATGTACAAATGTGGTGGAAGAGAGTTTAAACTTATTTCTATGTTAAACCATAACATTAATTTTATGAGAATAATAAATTTTTAATATGTTCCGATGAGAATATTTTAGGCAGTAACCATTTGAATTGTCAACGAATTATCAGTCTGTAGTCTTATAATCAAGAATCGAAAGGATGAGCTTGACTTTACATGTTCGATAAAATCTGATTTTCGTCACAGATTTACTAATCGGACTATTAACATTATTCAAACAATGAACTGTTCTGCTCAGAAAGAATGAAATTTTCTTCTCACAGATTTTTTTGACAAAATCTCTGAAGTCTGACATGTGAATTTCTTTCATAAATCTTCACAGCAGAAATAAAAAAAAAAAAACGAAGAAACAGAATTCAACGAAGGCAAAATACGTGGCAGCCCTCATACTCGGAAAAAAGTTTCTACTCATACTGAATTGTCGGTATAGCGTATATCGCCATCAAAGGCAGGTAATCATAGAGCCTCCACATTTAGATATAAATTATTGAAACAAAATCGAAACCTTGAATATGAAAAATAAATTTTTTGAATAAGGGGGAGATCAGATGTTGGTTAGGGTTTTTCGGTCACGGTTAATTCAGAAACACGGACCAATTAAAGCATTCATCACATCTCCCAATTGAAAAAAATGTTTGTGATTTTCATTGAAAGAAAAGAAGTATTTTACGCTAAAAAATACGAGATTTTAAAAAGATTGTTAAATCATCAGAGACTTAAATACAACGAATCATGGTGATTTGCGTTCATATTGTTGCAGTTTTTTCTCATCAGATGATCTACAGTAATCAATCAAGAAAAAAGAAAGCGAAGAGAGGGAAAGAAAACAAAGACGAAGAGAATTTCACCATACCAAATCTTCGTTTGCTCCAAATGAAGCTTTTCGTTATAAATAGAAGGAATGAGATCAGGGATTTACGATTTGAAAACCCTAATTTGAGCGGCGTGGCAGATTTGAGCGAGAAACTAGGGCATCTTTGTAGGGTATAAATGGGCCTTTGGTTCATGGCTCAATGAGAGTGGCTTCTGACATCTGAACAAGACCTACGCCTTAAGTCCATTTCTTCTGCTGGGTTAAACTTTGTAAACTTATTGTGATTTGGATCTCTATTCTAGTACCTAGGTTCGGTGCAGGCCCACACAGTAGACTTCAATAGTTTACATTTTAGCAAACGGAACGCATCCCATTTCCTCCTAGATTGGCTAAATCGTATGTATTAAAACTAAATGGGCTAAGTAACATAGTTCTTTCTTTCGAGATCATAAAATTATAATTAACTATTTTTGAGCTAAGTGGCTACTATTCTTTAAGTCAAATGTGAGAAATAGTCTAATTAAAATAATGGAGATTTCTTATCGTGTAACTTCATTTATCAGTGTTTTTGTGTACGTTACTTTATTTAAATTAATTACATTCTCATGTCTCCTATACTACTTGACATTTTATTAAAAAAGTTATGTCTGACAGCATAGCTTTAATACATAAATATATTAGAAAATATGTTTTCCGGTATATAATATGACACAATATATATAATCCAACCTTAGTTAAGGAAAAATTATTAACTTTTTCTGTGAATATGCGTTGAGTCGATCTGCTTCAGGAATAACCCACGTCGATAATACATCTTGTATCGTCTTTTAAGTGAGAGAGCTCGGAAAAATATTTTACACGGATACAATTAGGTGAGGGAAGCAATTATTTGACTTATAGGCATAGGCGTATGGCAGGCATGCAATATTATTGAAAACTTTGAAGTAGAAGTAAAAAGCATGTAGCCATTGAATGGCCACTTGTACTAATGTGTTGCAAGTCAGAGGCTTGCATTTAACTTTTTAATCACCAAATTGAGATGATTTAATTCATTTTTGTTAAAATCAAATCATATTTAAGCACAAAACACAGAGATTTGTAGGGAAAAGAGTCAAGGAAACTCATTTACATGGACCCAAAAGTTCTTCTCTTGGTATCACTATGTTTCTTGGCGCTGTTCTCTCGTGCGTAGACCTCTGCTACTTCCTCGTCTTTCTAAATGTTTCATTTACATGATGTTGGTCATTTTGTGGCGTGGCATATTATAATTTATACCAGAAAAGAATCGGTGTTAAAACAGAAGATGAGTCCATCAATGGTCACCCAAATCTCTTGGAGACACAGGTTTTATAGAATATAAAAAAAACTATGCTGCAGTGACATGATATTCCTTTGTGGTGATGAACGCATGATGATGATTGGAATTTTTCAGGGCTTTTGTGTACAGAGGATTCTTGACTGACGAAGAGTGTGCTCATCTCATATCTCTTGTCAGCCTTTTTCACCACTAACTTCTCATTTCTCTGATCACCTCATTTAGTTATTTTAGCGTGCTTTCTTCCACGAGTATAATCAAGTGGTGTTTCATTCGTAGAATCTGAGTGATAGTTTCAAGGATATGGCGTCTCGCTGGACCTATGTTTATACATTTGACATATCACATAGTATTACTTTCTTGTTTAGCAGCAGAATCATAAAAACATCTGATTCATATTATATAGTTTTAATGGATACCCATATAGTTTCTTGAATTTGTTTGGGGACATTATGTAGGCAGAAGGTAAGCTGGAGAAGTCAACGGTTGCTGATAATTCGGGGCAGATTGTCGTGAGCGAATACCGTACAAGTTCGGGCATGTTCGTCGCCAAAGCTCAGACATTGTCCAGCAAGCTTTATAGACTAAACCAACACAGAAATCGATCTTCCCATTGACACATTCATCCGATTTAATTTTGTTAATGGAAGGACGAAATAGTTCCTGGCATCGAGGCCAAAATTGCACTATGGACCATCATCACACAAGGTACATATAATTTCAGTTGTTTCACAATCGAACCCATTATTAGTTCAATGAATATAACATTAATCGTTTAATTTCTTATTTGGAATACCTTGTGGTTTTTATATATATCTTGTTGCATTAATATTATAATTCATAGAAAACGGAGAGGATCTCCAGATGCATGGGCCAAAAATTTGAGCCACACGTGGATTATCTGAATGACCCGAACAATGTAGTGGTTTCTGGGAATCGAGTGGCCACTGTACTTATGTATCTGTCCGATGTTGAAAAGGGTGGAGAGACCATTTCCCTGGAATTAGGGAGGTATATATGTAAATAAATTAGTAAATCACATAACTAATTAGCAATATTATTATGATTTACTATCACAGGTTCATCATCAGATTTTATGTAGATAATATGCAGGCCAAAGATGGACAGTGGAGAGGCGATGGCTGGTCTGAATGTGCTTCGAATGGCTACTCAGGTAGGTGACTAAAAGTTTACATAGGACATACATTAGTTAAAGTAATTTCTTGCTATATATCATATGCTATTCGACAGTGAAAGCCAAGAAAGGCGACGCGTTGTTGTCTTTCAGTCTTCATCCCAACGCGACGATGGATCCTTGGAGCCTACACGGGAGCTGCCCCGTCATAGAAGGCGAGAAATGGAGCGCAACCAAGTGGATACACACAAGGTCTCTTAGATTAGCGATGCTAGCAGTCTGTGTATGTGTGGACGAGAGCCCGGACTGCCCCGAGTGGGCTCTTCAAGGGGAATGTGAAAAGAACCCATCCTACTTGGTGGGTTCAGATTTTGACGTTGGCTACTGTAGGAAGAGTTGCGGTATATGCTAATCTTATCCAAGTTAAGGGTGCATAACAATAGTACCAAAAAAGTTGCTAAGAGATATGTAGAATGAGCTTATTCGACTCTCTTCATATACATATATATTATCTTCAACAACTTATTGAAAATTCAAAATTATATATATGAAAGATATGTTATAGCACTTCTGTTATTGTACGCAGTTCCTATGGACGTTGAAAAAATGTATCTCCTTTAATGGGATTTGAACATATTTGATAAAAAATAAACGGATGATTGTACTATTTTGAGGAATAGACATTTTCTTATGAAATATGTACATGTGACAGATCCACGAAAACCAAAATAGCCATAAATAATCTCATGAATATTAAATCTTCAGGACACCGTATCGCTACATCGATGGACAAGCATGTAATTACCGGGCTCGAGTTCGATTGTAAGGCATAATAGTTTGATTTCTGATTCATGATCAATTGTAGAGAAACTTCAATAATTATTCTTTTATTTTTAAAAAATGGTGAACCAATCGTCCTGTCTTGTGGCCCAGAGGTATCAATCGGTTTTAACCCACCTTCTATTGGGCTAGCAGGCCCAATAGACCAAATTCAAATCAAGAAGCCGAATATACACAAATTTAGGTTATTACTAAATTCCATATTATTCAAAATCGTAGAGAATAAGTAACAAAAAACCTAATAGATAGTTTTTTGTTATTATTATTATGACATTTGGGATGGCATTTAGTATTATTCAGATGACAAGGAACATTGGCATCTGCCTAAAAAATATATGAAATTGTAAGAGAATTCAAAGGACAGGGGAAAATGCTTTACCTTTTTATTGTGTGAAAAATAAATATGTTTTTCCAACCATGGTTATTGGTTTAATTATATTAATTTTAATTTTAAGGTTTGAAAGTTTAGTTGATAATTAAATCCTATTGGGCCATTGAATAACAAATAAAGCCCAACATTTTATGAAAGATTGCAACATCCACAAAGCCCACAAGAAACCTCAGTTCCTCCACTCTTCAAATATTGACAACATTTGGTTTTCCTGATATTAAAACAGAGTCACGCTATAGGATTTTCGCCTCGTATAAAACTTCGCAAAAACATTTTCACCTTGTTCCTTCCTTAACCTTTTCGTATGGTTTCCTCTCATGCTCCAGTTTATGATGTTCCTCCAACGTTAAAGAGAGAGAGAACTAGAAGTCGAGGACAGCGAGGAAGAGAGGAGGAGCAATAATCAAGAAGCGGTTTCCTGATTTGAACTGTAATTTGATCTGGACAATTTAACTGATTTCTTCATTTTTTTGTTGGTTAGATTAGATCTGTGCTCTGTTTTCAGCTTTCTCCTTTCATAGAAGGGAAGGGAGTCTCAGGTCAGTGTTTTATTGGAGGAAATAAGCTTTATTTGCAGTCTTTTGATTCTGGTTTCTATTTTCTGCCTTACTTATTCGTAACGTGGAGTTTAAATTTCCTTTATTCTGTTTTTCTTACAGACAGATGAAGCGATTGAGAGATGAGGTGTACGTGAACCCTCAATTTAAGCGGCCATTTGGCCCTTCTCCTCGAGGAGAATCGTAAGTGTTTTTTTTTATCGGTTCGTAAATACCTTGATTTGCTAGTTTATTTTCTTCGTTACTTTATTTTTTGAATTTCATGTAATCCTTATCTTTGTTATGTGGGATTCTTCATTCTGAGGTTTTGCTCAAGTTTTTGCGTCTGGGAAGACTGTCGATTTGTGTTATGACTGAGAGTTGTACTGAATTGGGCTAAACCTTTTCTGATCAGAATTATTTGGTTTCATGATTTTGATTTGGTCGCATCCTTAGTAGCAATAGTAAAAGGAAATAGGAAAGTGAGAAGGATTAGGTTAAAAGTGTTGTTTGACAAGGGTTGCCTAGATGTTGAGGGCTATTAGGTTGTAATATGGATAAAAATGGGATCTTTTTTAATCTCATTCTTGGTAAGTTCGTTTTTTTGCATGGATCGATATTTTGTTTCCTTTTCTGAGTCTCTGACCGTTTTCGATTGGCATGTTTTGTGTAACTCTGTATGATACATTGTCTATTAATTGTGTTTTGGCGGCATTCCGAAGATTCTAATGAATGGGCTTTGTCGCAAGCGTCGACAAATCCTAGGTGGATCGTTTTTTAACTGTGAACGGCTAATGATTATATGGGATAGAACAGAGCGAACGAATATTGATTTTTTAATTGTATTTTGGCTGCATTCCTACGATGCTGCCTGAAAGAAAGGAGAACAATCTTAGCTGGAAAATGTTGACAGAGTTAATATTGTGAACAGATGAGATATTTTGAAGAAACGACAGAGAAATTCAAGCAGCTTTATTGTTATTTAATTACACTATAACTTGTTTCCCTCACTGTGAATGATCATTTTAACTTGAATTTTTACCTTTTCCTTCTGTGTTTTATATAGGTATGGGCCCTCACATGCTCTAGTAGGTGGTGGTGGAGGTGGAGGTGGAGGTGGAGGTGGAGTTGGAGGTGGAGGTGGAGGAGGAGGAGGAGGAGGAGGAGGAGGAGGAGGAGCTGGAGGTGGAATCATTGGAATTGGTGGTGGTGGTGTTACTGTGGGTGGTGGTAATGCTATGGGAGTTGCTTCTGGTAGCACGCAGAAACTTACTACCAACGATGCATTAACATATTTGAAGGAAGTTAAGGATATGTTCCAAGATCAGAGGGAAAAATATGATAGGTTCCTCGATGTGATGAAAGATTTCAAGGCTCAAAGGTAGTTGGTTCTTCCTTAAATCTGTACGATTAAGCAGTTTAGAATCGTAATGGTCTTGAACTCGCTGTTTTGCAGAATTGATACTGCTGGAGTTATAGCTCGGGTGAAGGAATTGTTCAAAGGGCATCCAAATCTGATTCTTGGGTTTAACACCTTCCTGCCTAAGGGTTACGAAATTACTCTCACTGATGAGGAAGAGGCTCCACCAAAAAGGACAGTTGAATTTGAAGAGGCTATCAGCTTTGTCAATAAGATTAAGGTTAAATTTCGAATTCCTTGTGTGATGATTACTGTTCTGGATTTAGTTTCTAATTATTATTTTTTGTGTTGTCTGCAGAAGCGTTTTCAAAATGATGATCATGTTTATAAGTCTTTCCTTGACATTTTGAATATGTACCGAAAAGAACACAAGGGTATCACTGAGGTCTACCAAGAGGTATGTGTTCTGCTTGCAAGTGGATTTTTAATATCATTTGTGTGTCAGCTTTTGTCTTCCAGGTGTTCATGACAATTAAGTTGTAATAAATGCCCTTGCAGGTTGCAGCACTTTTTAATGACCAGCCAGATCTTCTTGATGAGTTCACTAGATTTCTTCCAGATTCTTCTGCTACTGCATCTGCTCCGCAAACATCTTTTGGCCGTCCTTTTAACCGTTATGATGAGAGGAGCTCTGCCATGCCCACAATGAGGCATTCTCTCATGGATAAGGTCTCGTTCTTCGCCATCTATTTCTATACCGCCATTTCCCTTTTTCACTGGGTGACAACTGAATGTTTTACGCTAAAACTTCCAGCAGCGGCCACGACGGGATCGTATAATTAGCCCCCATGGGGAACGTGATCTTAGTGTTGAGCGACCAGATATGGATGATGAAAAGATAGTTGTGAAGTTGCATAAGGATCAGAAGAGGCATGTAGACAAGGAGAATAGGGATAAAAGAAGTCGTGATCAAGAAGACAGAGACCCTGACAATGAAAACAATGGAGACATTAGTATGCCTAGGCTCTCTGACAAAAGGAAATCTGCCAAGAAAGTTGGAGATTTTGGAGGAAACTCAAATCTCACATCCTACGATGACAAAGATGCATTGAAAAGTGAGTCAATGAACCCCTTTTGTATTTTTTTTATTGAAAATTTGTTTCGGTTTAATTTCTTATGAAAAACAGTCATCATAGAACATTCTCTGAACTAACAAACGGTGCTACTAGTGAATATTAGTAAAAAAATTGATAACTGAGTACACTTTAGCATGTTCAGCATAACAAGGAACAAAACTTTGCAACATTTAACACGTTGTTTTCCTCTACACATAATTTAGGAAATATTACAAAATAGTTTTAGGAGATAAAAAAGATTGTTGCCTATTATTGTCTGAGGAAATCATTTTATTGGAAAGCCAGATTATGTACTATTTTGCTTGGTAAACGTTATTATTGTATTTGAGTTGATAGTTGTGTGAAGGAGTAGACATTTTAAATTTTAGACTATAGTATAGCTTTTTAAAATATAATATAAAATCAGAAAAACTTTTTGTGAGTTTAGAATTAAATTGAATGTAATGATTATGTTGGAGGGTATAGAAACTAAATATATTTTTAGTACATTTAAAAGGTGACGACTTATGATTTTGTTTTGGGAAATGAGAAATGATACTAAGCACAGCTGTTTTTGATTTTTCCAGGTATGTACAGTCAGGAGTTTACTTTCTGTGAAAAAGTTAAAGAGAGGCTTGGCAGCGAAGATGATTACCAGGCATTCCTGAAATGCCTCCACATTTACAGCACAGAAATCATTACAAGGAAAGAGCTGCAGGGTTTGGTATGCAATCTATTACCATATTTACAATTAAGTAGATTTTTTCAGATATCCGAATTTAGAGATCGGATCACTTGCTTAATTCTTTTTTTTTTCTCACGAGTATCGGTTATCTGCTCCTTTAACTTTATGTATATCCAACTTCTTTAAGTGCTTAAGTGAAGTTCATAGCTCTTCTTAAGTCCTCTCCGCCCCTTAAATTTGGTTGTTATGTTTGAATATATTACTCTATCCAGCTCTTACATATGTGCTTTCAGGTTGCTGATTTACTCGGAAAATATCCTGACCTTATGGAGGGATTTAACGAATTTTTTGAACACTGCGAGAGGATTGGTAATTACTGGTCTTCACTTGGGTGAACTAATATTATTTATTGAATCATTCTTTATACTTATTGGTAGCATGTCGTGCAGATGGATTTCTAGCTGGTGTTATGGGCAAAAGTATGTATTTCCTCCCACTGTAGATTATTGTTTAGAGCATTTAAATGTTTGCTACCTGACTTAGGCGTAGAAAAATCTTTAACACTATTTATTGCAGAAACATTATGGACTGAAGGAAATTCTTCAAAAGCCTTGAAAATAGAGGACAAAGAGAAAGAACAAAGGCGTGAAGTGGAAAGCGGGAAAGAGAAGGAGAGATACAATTTAAAATATTGGGGAAAGTCCATTCAAGAACTTGACCTTTCTGATTGCCGAAGTTGTTCTCCCAGTTATAGGCTTCTTCCTGATGATGTGAGATATCTGATATACTTTCAGTCTGATCTTCTGGTCATAAATATTACATATATATATATATATATATATATATATATGATTACAATCATGTTCATGGAACTAGCAAAAAACTTTCTTTCCAGTATCCGATAGCTTCAGCTAGCCAGAGGTCAGAGCTTGGTGCGCAAGTTTTAAATGATCATTGGGTGTCTGTGACGTCTGGTAGTGAGGATTACTCCTTTAAACACATGCGCAGAAACCAGTATGAAGAAAGCTTGTTTAGATGCGAAGATGATAGGTAAGATACCTTCTCGATATCTTGTCATCTCTCTTATTGGACGGTAATCCTATTGTCAATGTAGAATGGAAAATCTTTGTTTGTTTTAGTGATGTACTTTGATTCCTTTGTAGAGCCATTTCTTCATTGGTTTCTTATACTGATGGATATCTTATCTGTTTATGAAAAGGAATGGACATTTTTATTATAGAGCTTTGTTCACATTTTATTGATCGAGTTATAGATATGATTTTGTGGTCTTCCCGTTTACGTTTCATAGAATTTTCCTCTGCGTATGGCTAAGATTTTGCTGATCCCAGATTCGACATGTGGGGTTTGTTTCTTGATATTCAGATTTGAGCTTGACATGTTGTTGGAGTCGGTCAGTTCAACTGCCAAGCGTGCGGAGGAACTTTTGAACAGCATTAATAATAATTCGATTCCTTCAGATGGTCCCATGCGTATTGAGGAGCATTTTACAGGTTTGCAGTGTAGAATCTCATAACTGTACTTGTGTTCACATTTTCTTTTGTTTACCTGAAAAAGATATGTATATTTCTACTGAGTTGGGTCCTATTCCTTGTTTCATGCAGCTCTTAATTTAAGATGCATTGAACGTCTATATGGTGACCATGGTCTTGATGTGATGGATATTTTGCGTAGAAATCCATCTCTTTCGTTGCCGGTAATCCTAACCCGCCTCAAGCAGAAGCAGGAAGAATGGACAAAGTGCCGTTCTGATTTTAATAAAGTTTGGGCTGAAATATATTCTAAAAACCATTACAAATCTCTTGATCATCGCAGTTTCTATTTCAAGCAACAAGATTCAAAGAACTTGGGCACAAAATGTAAGCAAATGGTCTTTATGATCTATGGTACTCACTTTGAATCTTGCATGTAATCATCTTTTAGAATCTTTTTTGATATCCTCTTGGTTTTCTGATTATCTCTTCTGCATGAAATAAGCATCAGATATCATGGAAAACTACTATGTTTAGCCTGGTGTGTCACTATCAATTTGTGATATGCTCCTCATTTTTCCTTTTATGCTTTAATGGGCAGCATTAGTGTCAGAAATTAAAGAAATCAAGGAAAAAAGACAGAAAGAAGATGATGTGCTACTCAGCATTGCCGCTGGAAATAGACACTCTATCATTCCAGACCTTGAATTTGAGTATAGTGATTCTGAAATTCATGAAGATGTCTATAAAATTATTAAGTACTCATGCGAAGAGGTCTGCTCTACAAAAGAGCAATTCTATAAAGTTTTGAGATTGTGGACCACTTTTCTCGAGCCAATGCTAGGTATTCATTCCCGCCCTCTTGGTTCTGACGTTACGGAAGATGATGGTGTCTCTAAGCGTCGAACCATGAAAAATACCTGGACAAACATTATAGAAAGTGAAGGAAGTCCGAATGCCGATGGTACTGCCACAATCTTGAAGCAACAGAAGCCTATCTGCAATGGTAGCCCTTCTACTTCAACACACAGAGTGAATTTCAGCAGGTCGGGCATCACAAATGTTGATTCCCTTGCTAAAGAAGGTCTACCTGTGGTTTCTGGTGAGAGATTAGCTAATCCTGATGTAGCTATCGCATTTGGATCAGATACTAATCAAGGTAAGCTTATGTTTTCACTAATAATTCTGGCGCTGATTCTATTTCTTGTAGCTAATTCTTGATGGAGTTGTTGGCCGGAATGTTCACATCTTTTGTAGTTACACTGTACCTTTTTGCTTTATTACTGTTATTGATTAAGGTTTATTTTTGAAATACAAGGTCGTTGTGCAAATTCTTTACAAACCCATAATGATCCAATTGAGGGAGGCAATGCATCCAAGCCTAGTGCAGAGGATATACCATACGTGAGTTTCTTGGTCTGTCGAAATTTTTTGATTGGAACAAGCATAGTTCATGTTTTATTACTCCATTTTAATTTTTTACCTTTTATTTCTTTGTTATTCATGCTTATTTCTCTTACTTTATTTTTTTTTCAAATTTTAAGGTACTGCACTGTTTGTGTCTGAATTTTGGAGAACTGAGTCTTTTAGTTGATCTTGGCATGTCTTTTCTGTTTTGACCGGGCATGTTCATGCTCAATAGGTACAACATGCTGGGGATACATCAAGATTGAATCAATCGACAAATGGAGAGATCATGGACGGCACCAGAGTAGGGTATAACGAGGATTCTGTTGACCCTGGAAAGACTGAGAAAGAAGAGGGCGAGCTGTCTCCAAATGGCGATTTTGAAGACAATTTTGGCACTTATCAGGATGGTAGTTCACAAGCCTTGCCTGATAAAAATCGTGGCAATGACAGGACCCAAGGGCAGACACCCCATCATGAAGAAATATGCCCAGATGCTGCCGGTGATGCTGATGCTGATGCTGATGATGAGGACAGTGAGAATATTTCTGAGGCTGGAGAAGATGTTTCGGGTAGTGAGTCCGCTGCCGATGAGTGTTCACGAGAAGAGCACGAGGAAGAGGACGATGGAGAACCTGATGACATTGATGGCAAAGTGGAGAGTGAAGGTGAGGCGGAGAATACTAGTGAAGCTCACTATATTGGAGGAGATGGTGCATCTATGTCACAGTCTGAACATTTCCTGCGGAGTTGTAAGCCTTTGTCGAAGCGTGTTTCTTATCCATTGGTGGGTGAGGAGAAAAAAGATCGACGGATATTTTATGGGAATGACACTTTTTATGTGCTTTTCAGGCTGCATGAGGTATTCTTACCAGCTTATAGCCTTCTGTGTTTGGTTCATCTTGTTATAACGGAAATTCTCTCGGAAACCCCTTCGTCCCTTGTATGATACATCTACTTGACCAATGTAGCATATATGTTGCTAATTGAGTCACCTTGTAATTATGTAACTTTTTAATGCTTCCAGACACTCTATGAAAGGATATTATCAGCTAAGGTGAATTCACTATCTGGTGAATCCAAATGGAGAAACACGAAGGATGCGAGTACTGATCCGTACTCCAGGTTGTTTTTTGTTTCCGAAAGACTTACGTGCTTTGTTGCTTTGTATTGATACCTCTTAATTTCAAATGCAGATTCATGAGTGCTTTGTTTAGGTTACTTGATGGATCGTCTGATAATACTAAATTTGAAGATGATTGCCGATCTCTGATTGGAAACCAGTCATATGTGCTCTTTACATTGGATAAGTTAATATATAAGTTGGTCAAACAGGTATCCTTATTAAATTTTATTTCCTTCTTTTCAATTGGGTTCAAATTTCACATCTTGCCTTTGGATACTGTGTTCCTTCTGCAGCTCCAAACTGTTTCGAGTGATGAAGTGGATATTAAGCTGCTTCAATTGTATGAATATGAAAAATCTAGGAAGCCAGAGAAGTACGTCGATTCGGTCTATTATGAAAATGTCCGAATCTTTTTGCATGATGAGAATATATACAGGCTTGAATGTGTATGTTTCCTCGCACTTTGTGTCAAGTTGCTTTTATTTTTATGCAGTTGAGGTTTCTGAAAAATTACTTGAATTCTGACCTGTTTTGTAGTCATCAACTCCTACCCGTTTATCTATACAACTGATGGATGATGGAAGTGAGAAGTCTGAAGTCGTGGCAGTGTCGGTGGATCCTAGTTTTGCAAGTTATCTCCGTAACGACTATCTTTCTGTTGACCGTGGGAAAAAGGAGTCATCTGCAATTATGCTGAAGAGGTATTGATATGAGTTCCAATTCCAAGTCACGCAACTTGAACGATAGTGGTGCTTCTTTTTATTAGAAAATGATAAGAATTTGTATGTTGACACTGATATTATTTTATTTAAGAGATGAGGAAATAAATTCAGGTGTGTCGTGCACTGTAATGCAGACCTATTTTTATCGCTTATCTTTTGATATTTTGTTTCCTAAACTTTATGACATGAAATAACCGCATTTCTGCATAAACTGACTTATCAATGGACATTACCCACAAATCGACATCTTTGGTAGTAACAAGTTTCGGGGCCTACTTTCTCTGTTGAGAAGACATATATATGTTTGATGTAAATAAACTTGTCATAATGTTACTTTTGAATCAGTTCGCCACTATCAGAGTTGATGCATTTCTTCATGGTACTTTAAATGGCAGTTAATAACCATAAACAGTAGTTTTTATCTTGGATGGATTTTTTAACACAGAAGTATGATAATAATTTCACTACTGACATCTGAAGCAAAATTTGGGTGTCATACTAGGAAACTTGACTGGATGTCACTACTGACATCTGAAGCAAAATTTGGGGTGTCATACTAGGAAACTTGACTGGTTGAAATGACATCCTGATGCTATTGCCAATCCCTAGATTTTGTGGAATAAAAAAGGGAGGTTACACATCCTTTTTGTACTGTTGTTGTGGTTACCTTTGGTCTGATCAATTAGAGGAGAAATTATAAAATAAATGAAGAGATCTAGTGCTGAAATATCGGAGATTATGTAATTTAATACAAGATCTGCTTGTTTGGTGTGCAGGAATATGCGCAAGTATGCTAATCTCGAAGAATCTAGTGGTCTATTTATGGCCACGGAAAATGTTTTGATCATGAACGGGTTGGAATGTAAGATGTCAGCGACCTCGTCGAAGGTCTGTTCCTTGTCAATCTAGTTTGGGCACAGGTTCACAATGTATCACGTGGGCGCCCGCCCACCTTCCCCCCCACTCCCCACACCCACCCCCTGGCTAGTCACAAGGCTTTCCTAACAACACTCCCATCCTCTTTTCTCATTTTTTTGGTTGAGTGTGCAAACACTCGTTTAACTTTAAATTGGTTGCTCCATGATCATTTTGCTCCACAGCGATTTTTTTCCATATTGATGAAAGACGATAAGATTAGGATAATAAGATTGGAATTCAGAATTTGATAAATCTTTGAAAGCATTTTCTCTTATTTAGGAATTATATCCATATATTTTCTAGTCTACTTGAAATATGATGATTATGATCTAAACTAAGAGGTTGGCGAGACATTTTTTATTTGTGTGGGGCATTCATCACTCGTGTGTAGACTTTCATGTTTAAAATGTTTAAAATTGTATTTTGTTGTTTTATCTGTTATGAAATTCTTACCTTAAATATCAATTCCTGTCTGCGACCGATACTTGGTAATTTCAGATTCTTTTTGAGCGTAGTCAATTCTTAGTTTAAATGTGGTTCACTAAATCTTGCTTAATATCTGATGGTGCAATGTTTGTGGGGAATTCTTTGATGTCTAACCATGCATCATCCTTTCAGATCTTTTATGTGCTTGACACCGAGGACTTCTTTATTCGTCTGGGACGCAGAAGGAAAAACACACCAGCAGGAACATATTCCTTTAAGAACCAGCAACGGTTGCAACGGTTTCACCAATTTCTGGCAGCCTCTATATGAATGTGTCAGCCATTTTTACAGGGCCGTGATGATATACAAGCTTGTAAGCAGTTTTCCTTCCTTTTAAACCTCAAGCCGAAGTTTAAAATAAAATATCCAATCAAATGACGTCATATCTCGTTCTCTGTTGTAGAGTTCTTTGGTGCGTGGTCTGCCCATGGGAGGCATTTATCCAGCATTTTTATCGACTCACTTCTCAACGAACCAAATAACCATTAGAGTTCCGAGTTGCTCAGGATCATGCTGTTACCTTGTAAGAGCAAGTCAATGGTAAATTCGCCATCTCTGTATATATATTATGTTAACCGATGTTAAGTTAGGGTCGTGCTATTTATTGTGCTGGGCTTCAACGGGGCCAAAAGATGTTCTGTCTAGAGAATGGAGTTTTCTTGCAGTTATATTCTGCTAGATTATGTTGAGCATACTTATGGGGTGAGGTGAAATGGTATAGCAGAATCTTTTTTATGTTTAGATCTTTAATGACTTGTTTCTATTGATTATGTATGTGTAAATAGAGCGTTCGCAGTTCAAATCCTGCTTATTTATGTCAAAAATATTTTTGTTACATTGCAGTTTACCCTCTCTATGTTTCATTTATTTGTTGCTATGATTCATAACTAAACTAGTGAACTCAGAAAGATCAGTTTCTCCAACTAAATGAGGCAATATTTTTTGGTACACACTAATATTTTGCAAGAAATAACAAAAAAAATGGATTAACATGTTCAGAAGTTCAGTTACTCCAACTAAATGAGGCAATATTTTTTTACACATTATTCTGTAAGAAATAACTAAAAACTAGATGAACATGTTCATACCAAACAGATAAAACGACTAAACAATAAGGATAATATAATTCGAAACTTCAGAAACAAAACCCAAAAGCGTGGATCGACAAGCAAATGAAAATTTCTACTTCGCTTCTACAACTTAAAAACCTGTATTCTATTGATCAACTGTGGAGACCTCTTGCCAGTCTCCGTCAACGGCCTCTTTCCACAATGTGACATTATTGTCCCCAGCTGCCACGGCCAACATGTTCCCAGTCAGAGACCACGAAACCCTCCAGACTGGTGCCTTGAAGTCCTTCAATACTTTACCCTCCCATTGATCACCTTCCTTTGCCACGGTCCATATAACCACCTTCCCATCCTGAGAAGCACTTGCCATGGTGGACTTTGGAAGCCCCAGATTTGGAGCCCATGCGACGTCTCTCACCCAATCTGAGTGCATTTGCAGAGCCGGGAAACAGTCCATTTTCCAGTTACCATTGTATAGTTTCCACACTTTGACAGTATTATCACAGCCACCAGAAGCCAGCTTCTGCACGGGATCCAGCAGTCCAGATCCGACTAATGCACCAGGGGCCATCGAAGGAGCCCAAGTAACAGCAGTCACACCCACGGGGTGGGCTTGCTCTATTCTCGTAGTTTCCCAACTGCCATCTGATTGAGCTGTGTAGAAAGAAATGTTACCATCAGAGGAACCACATGCCAAGCAGAGTCCAAGCTCGTGGGGAGCCCAAGCAATGGAATTGACAGATGATTTGTGGTCCGTGAAGACATGGGACTGAGACCATTCATTCTGATTACCTTCCTTCCAGATGATGATTTTACCATCATAAGAACAAGAAGCAAGAATCGAACCAAACTTGGGGTGTGCCCAAGAAACCTGCCAGACAGGCCCTTGATGTCCACTTAAGATAGCCAGATGTTGAGATGTAGAGTTATTGTTGATACCAATTATCTTAATAGTGGCATCAGATGATGCTGTTGCCACACGTTTCCCATAGTAATCCATGGAAACATCATGAACAACATCACTGTGACCTGTTTCTATCTTCTGTGCAGGCATTTTAATGACTGCGTATTCCCAGTTTCTTGAGTTTATGATCACTATACTATCACGTCCTGTAATGTTTATATCAAAGGTCATGGAGTAGAGGGAAAGAACTCCTTATCATTCAAATTCATATGCTTTATTTTCTAGCAATCTACTTGTAAATATTAACACATCTCCAGATTATCACAAAAAAAGATAAGGTTCTACAATGAAACCCAACATATTGGAGAAATAACAAGCGAAGAGAATGTGAGAGCTCGTGAATAAGTCAAGGATCTGCTTAATTCATATTCAGGGAAAACGAAGTTGTTCAGAGAAAATACACAACAAATTAAATTTTTTATTATCTTTTCATTTCAGGTCGATTGTACCTGTCCACTAGTCCAACTCACCTTAATGACACACCATTCATCAAAACTGAGCCAATGAGCTCCCCACTGTACATCAAACTCAATTAAGCTAAACTAGGCCCTTTGCTCGAAAATAAGCTATCAAGCTCACTCCTCTACGCATTCTCTGAGCAGACAATCACCAAGATAACTTCAATTCATTCAAAACCTATTAATCCCATGATTAAAAATAGCTTGAAGGTTTGGTTAAAAGATTAAATCTTTTCTCAGAAGGCATCACTACAAATCATAAAAAAATTCAACATACGCAAAAGGGCATTAATGATTGATCATGAAGATCTAATACTTCCTCCCTGATCCAAGAAACACAAAACTGGAACAAACGCAAAGGACAATAACACGCGCGTGCATAAAAATCGATGAAAAACAATAGGGCATGGGTTACCAGATGTTACTATGTTAGAAGGGTTTCATCACCTGAGACAGAGAGGCCTGCACTAATCCAAATGGGTCGGATCTGAGGACCGTTTACGGGTCTGAGATACGAGCAGAGAAAATCTGCGAAACTGGAAGCCGGGCGAAGCTGAGATCTTTATAAGCCACGATCATACAGTAATGCTGTGTTCCATTTCTAAGTCATTAATATTAATAAACAAAATATTTTTTATATAAGAAACTGGTTTCCTAAAAAAATGTGTTATAAAAACCATGTATATCTGAAAATATGAAATTAGGTTATTTTTTCAGTTTTTCTGTTACCGAATTACCTATTTACCAAACTAGATTAAAAAATATAATAATACCACATTAATTTTAGTAGCTTAAAGAAATATAAAATGAGAAAATCCTTATGAATTTTTTCTTAGATATATTAATTTAATATTGTTATAAAACACATGAATAACACTATGAAGATCTAATCTTGTTATTATATCTATTATTGTATAACTAAATGTGATGACTTTAATTGTAATTTTCGACATTTTATTTAATTTTCGTATACTCTCTCTCTGTTTTATCGAACATAATCAAATTAGTGTTGATTAATTAATATAAGTTATGAATTTCGTAGATGATAATCTTTTTTTGTTATAAGTGGGTATTATGGGGAAATATGTGTTTTTATATGGTGTTATTTATATAGAGCTTACCAGTATAGTACATTGCATCACTCTGGCGGTCCCAGGTGACACCCCGACCCATAGTTTTCAAAGGATCTGGCTCTGCCATGCCTTTTTCCTCCCGCCGCGGCGGCGGCGGATGGGCGCAATCCCTCCTCCCCATCTCCATTACCGGCAAACCAACAGGAAAACAACCACGCGCCGGTATCAAGCCCCGAAAGCGCACCGCCGTGACAACCTCCCGCGACTTCATCCTCTCTAATTTATTCACAATCGGCCTTTGTTTTACATTCCTCTTCTTCATATTTATCCTACTTCGCTACGGTGTTCCTAAGCCCCTCCACTTCCGAGCTCCGAGGCCCCGCTTCCCACGCCCACGAAAACCTGTAATCCACAAGTCCCAGAACGCCACTGTCTTGGATGCCGCTGTTGATATCACCACGAAAGGGCTCTACGATAAAATTCAGTTCTTGGATCAAGACGGCGGGGAGTGGAAGCAAGAGTGGCGCGTGACTTACAAAGGAACTGAGTGGAATGATGAGAAATTGAAAGTTTTCGTGGTACCGCATTCGCATAATGATCCTGGATGGAAGCTCACTGTCGAGGAGTATTATGATCGGCAGTCGAGGCACATTCTCGATACTATAGTTGAAACGCTTTCTAAGGTTAAAACTCTCGTCTTATGTTGTAAACCGGTATTCTTGTTGTTCGTCTATTTGTCTATCTATTGGTGTATTTTGCGATTTGGTATAATATGGTTTCTATACTGTTAACTTTTATAACAAGTATAGCCTTTTGGACTGAGGAAAACTCTTATCAGCTTTGCTTGCTGTTAAGAGAGGTTACGTGCTCGTTTTTTAAGTTGATCAGCAGTATGATTGGGTGAAATAATCATGAAATTCGAGGCCTTTGAGGTTTAAATATAGTACTTTACTGGTCGGAGTTGTAAACTTGTAGGATAATCGTCGGAAGTTTATATGGGAAGAGATGTCTTACTTAGAAAGATGGTGGAGAGACGCTTCAGATGTTAAAAGAGATTCCTTCATCAATTTAGTGAGGAATGGACAGCTGGAAATTGTCGGAGGTGGATGGGTGATGAATGACGAGGTAATATTCCTCTTTTCTGTGAATTATAGGAATTACTTCTCGTTTCTGTCACTACATCGCATGCTGATCTACGTAGTTTTATGTACTTTATGACCAGACCTTTCTCTATCTGGGGTTTTGTTATACTTTGATAGTTCATGCTTTTTAATTTCCATTGGCCATTGGACTTTTAAACCATTTACTTGCTGTTCTTCTCATCTTTCCACGTTATTGTTTTAAATACCAATGTCATGAGTACTTTTTGTGGGGATTCTCAGGGAGTTCTCAAAGTCTAGAAATTCTTTCTTTTCCCGCATTTTCCATTTATCTGTCATGCAATTTTGATTTCATCAATGTTTAGTTGTCTAATCTTACTGGTTATTCTTTTTTCTTTTTGTTCTGCAGGCTAATTCGCATTACTTTGCTATCATTGAACAGGTGATATTTAAGTTTCTTTCTTCAATGTTTTGTGTGTACGTTCTCTCGATACTTCTCTTTATAGTTCTGTATGTTTTTCATTTCCATTGTTGTTAGAAGTGTAAGGGTATGAGTAGTTCAGTTAGCTACTTATCATATGAGCTCTTTTCGTTTTTGCTTCTTAAGGAAAATACTTACTAACAAGCTCTTAGGATGGTGTGTTTTATAGTTTCGCCTGACCAATTGCAGTTATTTTGACTGCAAATTGTATCGTTTTGCTTTAAGGTTTGGTTCAGATGTAAAAGATGTCATTATGCCTATGGTATTTTCACTTTTGTTACAGATGAAGCTATGTCTATTACCTGATAAACGCATGTGAAACATTCAAGTAATGACATATATTAATTAGATAGTTTGTGTCCAGGTAAAGTCTAGCATCTTTAGTTTATCTAGTTTAATGTCTTTCCTGTTATCCAAGATTCCGAGGTTTCATATTTTTGTCATTTTGTTGGCTGATGTTAAGGTGGAGGAATATCTGTTTTGCTGACGTATTGCAGTCCCTTTGCCCACAAAGTTTTTAGCCCGAATACAAATTTATACAATATTTGTTTTCCATGGCGGAAATAGGTTGTTCGACTTTTTTATTTTATTTCCACCAGAAGTTCTTTGTTATATGCTTCAAATGATAAGTTCTGCATTATTCTTTTGGTCTTCATTTATGGTTGACCGTTAACTCTATTTTATACAGTCATAAATTTGTGTGTGCATGCTGCAGATAACAGAGGGTAACATGTGGTTAAATGAAACTGTCGGAGTTATTCCTAAAAATTCTTGGTCTATTGACCCATTTGGATATTCATCCACCATGGCATATCTTCTCCGACGCATGGGCTTTGAGAACATGCTCATACAGAGAACACATTACGAGTTGAAAAAGGAACTGGCATGGCACAAGAATTTGGAGTTTGTTTGGCGGCAGAGCTGGGATGCTGAAGAGACAACTGATATTTTTGTTCACATGATGCCCTTCTATTCTTATGACATTCCACATACATGTGGGCCTGAACCTGCTGTTTGTTGTCAATTTGACTTTGCTCGAATGCGTGGTTTTGTCTATGAGCGTTGCCCCTGGGGAGCACATCCTGTGGAGACTGACCAGGAAAATGTTAAGGAGATGGCACTCAAATTATTGGATCAGTATCGGAAGAAATCAACTCTTTACCGTACAAACACACTCCTTGTTCCCCTTGGTGATGATTTCCGTTACATCAGTATTGATGAGGCTGAAGCTCAATTCAGGAATTATCAAATGTTATTCGATTATATTAATTCTGATCCAAGCTTGAATGCAGATGCCAAATTTGGTACTTTGGATGACTATTTCAGCACCCTGCGAAATGAGGCTGACCGAATAAATTATTCACATACTGACGAAATTGGCTCTGGTGAGATCGGAGGCTTTCCTTCTCTATCAGGAGATTTCTTCACCTATGCTGATAGGAAAAATGATTATTGGAGTGGCTATTATGTCTCCAGGCCGTTCTTCAAGGCTGTTGACAGGGTGCTGGAGCATACACTTCGCAGTGCAGAAATGATGATGGCTTTTCTATTGGGATACTGCCAGAGAGTGCAATGTGAAAAATTGCCTACTGGGTTTTCGTATAAGCTGACAGCTGCTAGACGGAACTTAGCTCTGTTTCAGCATCATGGTGGAGTGACGGGTACGGCTAAGGACCATGTGGTTGAAGACTATGGCACACGGATGCATCTGGCTTTACAAGACCTACAAATTTTCATGTCCAAGGCTATTGAAGTTCTGTTCGGAATCCGCCATGAAAAGAATGATCAAAACCCAGCTCACTTTGAACCTGCACAAACAAGATCAAAATATGATGCTCAACCTGTGGATAGAGCACTTAGTGCTAATGAAGGAACTCTGCAGACTGTAGTCATTTTTAACCCACTGGAGCAAATAACGAATGAGGTTGTGATGGTGGTTGTGGAGAGACCTGATGCTACGGTGTTGGACTCAAACTGGACATGTGTCAGGAGTCAGATCTCTCCTGAACTGCGTCATGATACTTACAGAATATTTACAGGAAGGCATCGTCTTTACTGGAAGGCTTCTGTCCCTGCCATGGGGTTACAGACATATTATATTGCCAACGGATTTGTTGGATGTGAGAAGGCCAAACCAGCAAGGCTTAGAATTTTCACTTCACCCAAGCTGCTATCCTGCCCCTCTCCATATGCTTGTGGTGATTTGGAAAGTGACACAGTTGAAATCAGCAATCAACATCAGACACTCGTCTTTAATGTTAGCTATGGTCAGCTGCAGAAAATTAATCATGAGGATGGTCATCTAACTGTTATTGCTGAAGAACTAGGTATGTACTCTAGCACCGGGAGTGGAGCCTTCCTCTTTAAACCAAATGGTAATGCCGAGCCTATCGGCCTTGCCGGTGGACAAATGGTGGTCTCGGAAGGGCATTTGGTGCGGGAAGTTTTTTCTTATCCTAGGACACAGTGGCAAAAAACTCCTGTATCCCATAGTACCCGTTTGTATAATAGCGAAAATTCCGTACAGGAATTTGTTATTGAGAAAGAGTATCATGTTGAGCTTATTGGGCATGAGTTTGATGATAAGGAACTGATAGCTAGATATAAAACAAATGTTGATAACAACAGAATCTTCTACTCTGATCTTAATGGATTTCAAATGAGTCGTAGGGAAACTTATGACAAGATACCTTTGCAAGGAAATTACTATCCAATGCCCTCCCTTGCATTCATGTTAGGCTCAAATGGAGAGCGCTTCTCTGTTCATACTAGGCAATCCATGGGTGTAGCAAGCTTAGAAAATGGGTGGTTGGAGATCATGCTTGATCGTCGACTAGTTAGAGATGATGACCGTGGTCTAGGCCAAGGAGTGATGGATAACCATCCAATGAATGTTCTTTTCCACATCCTTGTGGAGTCTAACATAACTTCATCTGCAAATCCTTCCTTGAATCCTCGTCCCTTGAGTCCCTCTCTTCTGTCTTATCTGGTTGGTGCACACTTGAACTATCCATTACAAATTTTCATCGCAAAGAAAGCTGAAGCAATATCTGTGCAGCCACCCCCAAGATCCTTTTCTCCCTTGGTAGCTTCCTTGCCATGTGATTTGCATATTGTGAATTTTAAGGTTCCTCGGCCTTCAAAATACTCTCAGCAGCCCCTTGAAGAGCCCAAATTTGTGCTTGTTTTGCAGAGGCGACACTGGGATTCTTCATATTGTCGAAAAGGGAGGTCACATTGTTCTTCTATAGCCGATGAGCCAATCAATCTCTTTGACATGTTCAATGGTCTCACAGTTTCGAATGCAAAAGCCACTTCTCTGAATCTTTTGCGTGAAGACACCGATGTACTTGGCTACAGTGAGCAATTTGGAAGTGGTGCCCAGGAAGGACATGTCATTATCTCTCCCATGGAAATACAGGCTTACAAGTTGCACTTAAGGCCTCGACATTGAAGGCATTGTAGATGCTTTCAAAGTTGGATATTTCACGATGAACAAGGTTTATCGGGAATTTCTGGGATTGCTTCTTGCTCCTTGAATGGATTGACCAGAAAAAACCTTGCCCAGCATGATGTTGCTGTGACCACAAAGAACTAAAGCTGGAACATAGGCATGCATAACCTTCGGAAGACCTGTACATTTAGATGCTTCCTGCACAACTGTTGTGCGGTTATCAAGATTGATCGCCTTCAAGTATATTCCAACTGTTGTACGGTTATCAAGATTGATCGCCTTCAGGTATATTCCAGCTCTTGTTACTGATGGAAAAGTTGGCAAGTTTCGTCTTGGATTAATTGTTTTCATAGAGATAATGAAATGAACTAAATTTAATCCGTGTCATTTCATTGATGAACTTGATTGTGGATGCATGAAGTCTATACGATCAAATACCATGTTATATCCGGATTCGTGAAACTCTCTTTTATTTTGGCCACATGAACGCGACATGATTTGAGTCGAAAGCTTAAGTTCTGGGAAATCAACTGCCCCGTTTCTTGTTTATTTCACTTATCTTTGAAATTCGAACTTTGCCATTTAGATTTTCAGAGACCTATGTCAATCAGGACAGGAGTGATTCAAAAATGTCCGATTCATATGGGTCACTTCTGGATGTCTGATATTTTCCGTTATTTTCTTTCAACTTTTCATTCTTCCCATGGGGTTGTTCATCCATGTGTGTCATATGTGTATGTCTGATATTTTCTTTTTAACTTTTCATTCTTCTCATGGGCTTGTTCATCCATTGAATGTAACGTGTTATACGTAATTAGTCTTTTTACAACTTTAATATTTTGAGCAAAATGAATTTATGTTACTTGGCATAAGGCATACTCTATCATTATGTCTGTTCAAATCTACAAGGGATATCAATAATAATGGGAAACTTCGATGATGTTTCAAGAAATTATTGCTGTTATTTGGAGAAACTTAATTGACCATCGGAAATATGATTTTATGTAACCTTGAAAACTGCACTTTGAAGACATTGCATATTGATTGAGATTTAATGTATGACTAATTAATTACAATAGTCAATGTCATTTAGAGTTGTTTATTACTGCTCAATCTCTTCTCAATATGGAGGGGGAAAAGGACAAGAAATTGGTACAATAATTGAGCTAAATAAATAGGATTTTTTGGTCGCCGAACCTGCTGGCCACAAGGGAACAGATTAAAATTGATTACCCACCTTCTTCATTGTTTGTGATGGGAATCCAATGAGATACATGTAGGTTCAAATGCACAGCCAAGATCTAGATTTTTTAAAAAAATTATTAATTTTTAATTTAATAATTTAGTTGAATCCGGTTTTAAAAGATATCGCTGGGGAAAAAATGGGTTATTTATATTGTTGTAATGCATATGCTTTCTTTGGTAAACACTAATGCTGCTATTAAATTATACTTCTCTAGTGAGGATGTCATTTGCTACCTTATGATAAAAAAAAGTCTCATAGGTTACGCTTAACTCATAAAATGAAGCAATAAAAGATGAGATGATAAATTGAGAGAGAGAGAGATATATAGCATAGTTACGTTTCTCTAAAAACTTGAATTATTGTAAAATTTGAAGTAAAAAGGTGATGGCATGAGAATATTGAATTAGTGCCGCTGTTGCATATATTTCCCTCACGTAACTTTTATATGCATAAAACACCTTAAATTGATTATTGGAACTTTTACTTCTATGGGTAATATAACTCTTGTATAGTTGTCTATTTTCAAACTATAATTTACAACTCAATTAACTATAGTATATATATATATATATA
>KV006337.1:465668-484900 GCA_001598015.1 Dorcoceras hygrometricum
GATATGATGGGCCCCCCACATCCCCCCATGGGCACCACAGCTGACGTGACAGCATCAGGAAGTGTCACGTCAGCCTGGTGCCCATCGTATCATTTTTTTATATTTATATATATATATATATATATATTTATTGAAAGATATGAATCTAACGACAGCAAATGAAGTAGTTTCAGACTGTGGAAAATTTGAATGACCAAATCAGGCCAACAAGTTCCACTGCATTTGTACATCCACAAAGGTTAAAATCTGCGACTAATGGAACAACATTTGCCTGGCAAATTCGAAGGAATCATCCTGAATCATAATCCAAGGCAAAAAAAGACCACCTTCATATTGGATTCTTTCCTCTGAGACTAATGAGTAATGACCATTTAGCGAGCCAACCTTAACGAATCTCAACTCAATTTGCTCTCTCGGCATGGCGAATAAATATTGATTCCAACTCGGGAGGATTGAAGAATTCTCTATTTCCCTTCAAATGGCACCGGGAAGCGGGGCGGCGCTTCCTTGGTGCCGGAGGGCAGAGCAGTCTCTCCGGTATCTTCGACTCACGCGCAGTCGGTGTCGTCGAGCACGCCCCTTGTTCCTCCTCTGTTTCGTGTCCCTCGATGTGTTTCGTCGAAATTGATTTGATCGGCTCCCATATGGAAATTCCGGCGATAACCCATTTCTGGGTTTCGGATTCTTCACCCGAATCAACGAGATGGCTCTTATTCGAAAAACCCATGTCAATCAAAATCCTTAAAAAATACGGAAAGGATAACTTTTTTAGGGAGGGAATCAGTTCAAGAACAAATTCTTTGGGACAATTTCTCCTTATCATTAAGCAGATCAGCCCAGGAACACAAAAAAGAAGAGATGAATTGTGTGATGTGATGTGTGTGTCCTAAAAGGTTTCAAAAAATGAAGAAAACTGGAAGAATAATCAAAAAGGGAGAATGGAATTTGAAGGCACTTTGAACGGGCGAAAGAAGGCGTGAAGGCGGCAAAATATGAGGTGAGTGAGTGAGTCCATGCTTTAAAGTTTAAAGAAAGATTCAAGCCTGAAAAAAATAATAAATCGAGGGAGGAAAAGAAGGATTGGTTTTTTTTTTTTAAGCTGCCCGTCAGAGTACGGGCAGCTGCGATTTTTCGCGGTTTTTGGGGTTCGCGGAAGCAACGGCTTTTTTTCCCGCCCCTCACATTTCTCACCAACCAGCTGAGGGCCACACCAGGGTGTCGGTTTGAGGTGGTGGGTAACGTGGGCTGGGCCAAGTCATTAGATTAGATTATTCAAATAACCCATTGGTTTTCTTTATTCATTGGATGAAATTAGAGTGATGGAGTTATGCACACGACAGAATTTTTAAAAATACAAATGTCATTAAAAAATCATATTTGGTCCTCTATATTCTAATTTTTTTGTCTTTACCAATAAATTTTCAAATTTTTTGGTTTCTATAACAACATGAATTTGTAAATCTGCATAAAAATAATTTAATTCCAAACTTCGAATTAACAAACAAAAAAATCATATCTGGTTAAGATCGTATTACGTGGTGGCAGTCCGATTACTTATCATAATATCAGGGTAACTGATTTAAGTTTTCTTAAATACTGGTTTTGGATTATAGACAGCTCTTTAGGGGATATATATAGTTGGATGTGTTTTTTGTTTTTTATTTGTTGATGTTTTTTAAAACCAAAAACTTCTCCAATCCCAATTATGGCACAAGAAGAATTTCAATAGGAACTAGCTGGAGGCTCGAATTCATATGAATTTATAAAACCCAGATGCAAAAAATTTTCATGTAGCTGCAAAAAACAACCAGCTGGTTTTTCTATTTTTTTTGTCAGCTGATTTTTTTTTCTTACTGTTTGCCGCCACATGTCAGCTGCTGAATGACCACCTGTATTTGTGGGCAGTACCCACACAGGTAGCATCGACAAAGCCTTTCTTTGATGTGATTGAGCATGAACAGTTTTTAAAGAGCTAAATATGCACGGACATAGAGTGCATATCCATAATATTTCAGTGGAAATTATACTTCATACGAGAATCGAATCTATGAAATAGGATAATAGAATCTCACGTCAACTCAACTCTTACCAACACGCACATGTCCATGGATAAAAGAAAATTCCTTTCTTTTCTCCATACATTATATAAACTTATTTAATCCTTAGATTTTTGTAAAGAAGAGAAACAATAAAAAGCACGGTACACGGAAGAGGGAAAGGTTAATGGTGGAGTCCATGTGCGGCTGCCACCGCTCTCTATTTAACAATAATAAACATGAATGTGTTCCAAGTCAGCACGATGGCTGTTAAATGACTACATTCATTTAACTGCATGGCATTGGGTACGGCCCACATCGACATTTTTAATTATTAATTATTATATTGTCTATTTTGTGTGTTGAAATTATTGTCTAATATATTTTATTTGCTGAATGTTTATATTCTATAAGAAGAATAATTTGGAGATATGATCGAGATACATGCAACTAAATTTTGGTGAAAATAGAGGAAATAAATTCCCGGTTTTGGAAGGAAATTATGTCAATATTTGGTTCGTGATCATACTTCTGAACGCGTATGAGCCGACGAAGAGAGTTGGAGATGTTTTGAAGTCAAGAAGAACCCCATAATGTGAGCAATCGCGATGCTAATATTAATAAATAATTTAGTATTTAGATGACGTTGAAAGGTGTTTTGCACATTTTTTTTAAGAAAATTGATTTTCATTTTTTTTTTGCTTTTTAGACTATCTTCTTTCATATGTTGTATCATAAGAAAACTTAATGTCCTCGACTTTTTAGGAGTAAGAAAGTAGTTATATTGGACATGTAATAATCGATTTTAATATCAACACAAAATATATATCCAAAACGCCTGGACTCCAACACTATTTCTAGTTATCGATAAGAAAAAGATATATCTAAAAGGAACTCGGCTTCATGGCTATTTTTACTTATGTTCAACTAAACCCTGAATTGTAAAGTATATACGAGGATCATCGTTTATATTTAATCATATAAAAGATCCAGAATAATTAATGTTTTTGAAATTTATTTTTAAAGGGATAATCGAAAATGATGACGTCAAAATTTGAATCCAGTCAGCCGCCCAAGTGCGATCACCCCACGAGGCACGAACAATTGACACTCAAAGGTCCAATCGTTTTCGGAAACGGGCCCACAAAGACGACCCGGATGTGGTAGCAGCCATCCCATTTCCTTCAAATTATTTATTATTTAGTTATATATTTTTAAAAAATATATAACGTTAATATATTTAGATTCTGTCTTTATCCTCCATGTCCCAATTTTCCACCTGAAGTGAGAGTAAAAACTAGCCCAATTTGTTGTAGATAAGAAAATTTTAATATAAATCATAATATTTGAAATTTTTTTATGATCTAGTCACCTTTCTGACTAACTGAAGAACCCAAAAATCCAAAAAGTTTATATATAAAAGCCAAGAAAATGTTGCGTCACCTGCGCTTATCCACACAGGGGCGGCACACTAGGACAATTATATTATGTTTTGCCGGTCGAGTTAATGGCTCATAATTTTGATTTAAGCTGTTTTTTGGGTCCACAATCCTACGACGCAAAATTAAACATATAATAAAGGGAGAGAGTCGAAAATTACTCTTCAAAAGTATTTTTTTTCTTCAACAAAGTTGCCGTATACGTGAACCAACAAGCAAATCATGAGGGCTACAATAATATCACACAACAATAGGAAGTTTAAACTTTACAAGTAATTTATGTTTTCAAAAATATAAAATTTTAAATGGAAAGCTATCCTATAACTTTTTAGAGTCGGATTGTCTAAAAATATGTCAATATTTAACTTAGATCGAAACAGCTTAAAACCTATTTTGAAACTTGTAAACTCTTAAAAAACGTTCTATAAAACAACTTATAAACTGTCAAAATAAGTCGTTTTGACAACTTATAAGCTGTTTTTAAAAACAGTAAGTTTGTACCTTATTTTTTAAATAATATCTTATACCAACATTTTATTTCTCCAAAATAAACTTATATATTTTATTATTGACATAATAATAGTAAATAGTATTTTTAAAATATTTTTCCCAAGTAATATATATGTTCTAAGTCATTATTTTATATCCTTTAAAAGAGCCATAACTTAAACAGACTCCTCAATGGAAATTCTAGCCATACCACCAATCAATTTGCAGAAAAGATAATCCAATAATTTCACACACACACACAAAAGGAACTGTTTCACAATCGTAGATTATCATAAGATATAGCAAGTTGGCTATTCAGTGTCACTCCGGGACAATGTCAAACTCTAGCCAACTCAAAATTGATGCATCTACATGTGTGAAGTGGCATTTTGTCAGCTTTAGCCTACTTTATAACCTGATGCTTCAGTCACATACATTATTAATTATTTCATTCATCTCCCATATCATTATATAAATTCACTAAGTTTACAACCAATATACTCAGAACTTTAATATAGAAGTTTTTTTAAGTTTCATTATTATATATGCAACTGTACTTACCTCCACAATTAAACTGCTGAAGTTACATTACCTCACCTTGAGCTGATCCAGAGCACTGTGGCAATGGCTGCTGGAGTTCACATTCAAGAACCTGTATTGGACACAGTAAGTGATGTTCATCACATTCTATGAACTTTATACTGAGATTTATGTTCATTTTCGAGTTCCCTTTTCTCCTGCTAATTTTGAAGTAAGATTACCTTCTTCTTGAGTAATTTTTCTCCTGAATGGCGCCGAGGCTTTGATCAGAAGTTGATATATGATGATTCTAGAGGAAATTTGATATTCTGGAATATGGTTCCACTGTGATTCACTGTGTGATTCCTGTGTATCATCTTCTTTCCTTTACTTGTAAAGGTAGATGAAAAGGTTTCAAAAGTGTAATTTAGATCATTTGCAGAAAGAAAAACAAATCGTATCCAGCTTACAAACAACTCTTGTTGTAAAAGTTTCATATCCAAGAATTATCCAAAGTAAATACTAGTAGGTGAAATAAATGGGAACAGTAAATTGATGATCAGTCAGTTGTTCAAACTTCAGCAGACTAACTCAAGAATGCTACTCTTGTATTGTTTCATTGGCATACAAAGTGGCTGATAAAAGGTTCTCGGGTTTCACATCAAACAATAACATGTACTTTTATTGCAGCTGAGAAGGGAAGACGAAATCGAGAAGTTGATGGATCAAGGTAGCAATATTACCCTTGTTAAGATTGCCGTAGAGGGGATTATTGGAGGCAGCCATAGGCCTATCGAACCTCCAGACACGTTGGAAACCGATTTTGAGGTCAAAGGTAACGAAGTCAGCACACCAACAACTGAGGGTGAAAAGTTTTTGAATTCACCCTCAGCTGCAGAGGTTTATTTTGAAGAAAAAAACAACCTCGTACCAGATGCCTGCCAAGTTACTGAGAATGCAGGGGAAACCGCAACAGTGCATGAGACCGATGCTTCCGACGTTGGAGAAGCTAATTTGGGTGCCCAAGAATCAGCGTTGGAAGTCGAAGCAACGAGGGAAGTCGGTGACGATGAGTCGATGCATGTGCATGAAGCCGGATTGCCTGAAATCAAAGAAGATGTAAAGCCTGAGGATACTAAAACATGTGTTACAGTTGATGATACGGAAGCAACGAGCTCAGTCGAGGAGAAAAACTCGACATCAACTTCACAAGAAATCCCTGGTGAAAATATGGAGCAAATTACATTCGACGGGAACCAGGAAGCTCCAGAGGTAAATGAATGGCACAAAGTCCACTTCAGTAGCAAATAGCTTTTATTCTTGAAAACAATTAATAGTATAGTTATCAATTGCTCTGTTCTTGCTGCAGAAGGTTTCAACTGTTGTGTCAAATAAGGAAAAGGAACAGAACTCGGGCATTGAAGCCAACAACTCACAGATAAAAACTGATGAGAAGCTGGAGAAGGAAGATGAGAAGCCTGAATCAACTCTTGTACCCGAGGGACAAATCAAGGATGAAGAATCGATGGTAAATGAATCGTTTGAAACTAAAAATGAAAGAGAAACAGTGATTCAGAAGAGCGAAGAAGTCACTGAGAAGGGTGTCGAGTATTCGCCAGTAGCTGCTTCCGAGGCTGAGGACATCAAAGCAGCTAACTCAGATCACGACACAAAAACAAGTGCTCTCGAAAAGGAAATCCCGACTGAAAATCCACTAGAAGTCGAGGTTGACAAATCAGAGAATGAAACACCCGAGGAACAGGTGATAACTGAAACTGCAAACTGAGGCGAGCTATCACAAGCATAAAGTAACTGGAAATATATACATATATATATATTAGAAAAACTAACATCTACTTCCTTGAAAGAAAAAAAAACTAGCTCCCAAAGCTCTTGTTCAAAATCGATGTAGGCTAAGTGGTCTTTGTTCTAGGTTGAGGATGTTTCAACATTGTCATCAATGACTGGTGAGGATGACTCACTGACAAAAGACGAAACTCATTCGGAGAAGGAAACTGAAAAACCATGTTTCGCAGATGATGAGACGAATCCTGCAGATAACGCCACGGCTGAGGATGAAGAGCTCAGCAGGTCTGATTTGTTTGAAGATAAGGAAGATACAGAAAGTACGGTTCCGGTGGAAGCACAGATCATAGAGAAACATGTGGAGTCCTTGAGTGCAGCTCCTGATTATAATAAAGCATGTGATTTATTAGCCAATGACACAGAGGATACCAAAGCGTCTACTTCAGATCACGACGTGGAAATAAGTGCTCTTCAAAATCAAACCAAGACTGAAAATCCACAACAAATTGTGCCTGATGTAACAGAACCTTGTGGTGTAGTTGACACGAAGAAGGAAGCACTTGAGTTACAGGTGATCATGAAAATCTATATCTTGGCAAATTGCTAGAATAGATGACTGGACATCTAATGGAGAATGAAATTTCATGTTCTGAAAATCCATAGACTGAGTCATTCTTTTAAGCTCTGCAGGATGTTTCAACAACTGAATCAAATGATGACCTTGAAGAGAACTCGACGATCGAAGAGGATGAGAGCGAAAAACCGTTACTGAGAGAAGAACCAACAAGAGATGTTGGTGGTGATGAGTCAACATATACACACCAGGAAAAAAATGAAGGCGAGGACCAGGGGAGAGCTGAATTGTTTGAAAATCCAAACAGCGGGGAAAGTATGTCATTAGTAGAAGACAAAACAAAACTGAAGCATGTCGAGTCTCCACAAGTAGATGCCGAGGATTCTAAAACACATGTTTTAGATCAGGGAGCAGAAACAACTGGGCTAATCTTAGCAACTGAGGAAGTATCCAGTGATGGCGAGCCTGCTGTTAAATATGAGGTAAAAACTGAAGATGATAAAAAAGTAGACCAATTGTTTGATATTGAGAAAAATCCAGAAAGTGATGTAGAACTGGAAGCAGCAGTTGAGACGCCAATTGAGTCCTTGCAAGAAACTTTGCCACCCACAGTTCCACAGGGATTCGACAAAGCAGAGGAAAAAACAGTTAATAGAATTCTGATGGAGAAGGAGATTCCTAATGTACAGGTGAGAACTACACTATTGTATTAAAATGTGCTTTATTTACACAAGCTTCTTAAACTGTTATTAAAAATAGCTACGGAATCTTTGTTGATAATCAATAAACTAAAAGTACTTGAATCTTACAGCATGATGTTTCAGCAATTGTATTGAATGATGACCATGAAGAAACCTCAGTGACTGGAGAGGATGACTCTCAAATGAAAGATGAAGAGAATTTGGGAGAGGAAATAAAGACGGATGCTTCTGACGATGAGTCAACAAAAAAGCTTGAGGATAAAATTGAGGGAGAGGAACAGATGAGAGCTGAATCACTTGAAGAAAAAGAAGAAACAGAGAGTACATTGCTGAAAGAAGAGGAAACAGCCGCGCAGCCTCTTGATTCTCCACAAGTAGATGTCGAGGATATCAAATTTTATGTTCCAGATGAAGGCAAGGAAACAACGGGCTTAATAGAAGAATATGAAGGGGTTGCCAAGGATCATGAGCCTGAAGTTGAAAGAAATGAAGACGAAGACCAAACAAAAGTTGAATTGTGTGATACTGAGAACATTACTGACATTGCTTTACTGCTAGAATCTGCACACATGGAGAAGTCTTTGGAGTACTCGAAAGAAGCTCTACCCACATTAATCCCACAGTGTTTCCCAGATGAAAACATAGAGGAAAATGCCACAACCACTTTTCCAAAGGAGAATATTGAAGATGATTCATTACTGGATGGCTCTCAAATTCAATGCAAGGAATGTCCAGAAGAGGAAAGTGAAATAACATCTATGATTGAAGTTTCGACAAAGAACAATGGCGCAAACTTAGTGAATGTTCATGAGGACAGCAGTGAGCATGAAAATATAAGAAAACATGATTTCGGAGATTCAAAAATTACTTCACAGGAGGAGGAAGCACAGAATGAGACGCCAGCCAACTCATCAGATATAGTTGCTGAAGATATCATAGCATCAGATTCATGTCAAGAAGCAGAAACAACTAGTTCCGAAGAAGTGCGAACCTCGAACGAAGAAGAAGCTGTGCGTGAACAGATAGAGGTTGAAACACTTGAAGCAGCAGACACAAAGATGCAAACATTGGAGGCACAGGCAAGAACTTCATTACTCTTTTAAAATGTGTTCACAAAATTTCTTGAAGTGTCCGTATAAACAGTTCTATATTTGGATATTGTTCATAAGATTTTTTTATCTATTAAAGATAAGCTAAAGTAAAAGTATCATAAGCTCAAACGTTAATCCTAACTGAAAATATACAAGAAATTGTGGCAAAAAAGAAGAGCACAAAGAGTTCAAAAAACATGTAATATAGTTGGCTAAGAGGAATTTTCTTCTTGCTGCAGGATGTTTCAACAACTGTACCAAATGATGGTAGTGGAGAGAACTCAGTGACTGGAAAGAATGATTTACCATCTGTCACAGAAGCATCAACGACGGATTCTTCTGGTGATGATTCAGCAAATAAGTGTGAGAATAAAGTTGAGGGCGAGGAACAGACAGGAGCTGAATTGTTTGAAGGTAAAAAGGATATGGAAAGTAAATTGTTAAAAGAAGAGGAGACAATGGTGAGGCCTGTTGAGTTTCCACAAGTAGACACTGAAGATATTAAAACGTATATTTCTGATGAAGGCTCAGAAACAACAGGCATAGTAGAAGCATCTCAAGGGGATGTAGATAATGATGTGTCTCAAGTTAAAAACGATGACAAAACTGAAGATAATGACAAAAACGAAGATGGCCTGTCTGTTAATGAGAAAAATCCAGAGAGGGGTGAACTTCTGGAAGCAGCACAAACTAACAAGCCTATTGAGTTCTTGCAAGAAACTCTGCCAAGTACGGTTCCCCTGCGATTCCTGGATGACAACACAGAGGTAAAAAGAGTTGATGCGCTTCAAAAGGACGAGGATGTGCAGGTGAGTATATTCATTATCTGAGCTTCAATGTCAGTAGCAAAATGGAAAAATTCTAGCACATAAAATATATGTTTAAGAAATCGAGAGTTAATAAGACATACTCTTCCTGCAGAATGTAACAGCTACTGTGCCAAAGGAGAAGATTGAGGAGAACTCATTTATTCAAATGGATGGCTCACAAATACAACATGAGGAAAACTTGGAGAAGGAACATGAAATACCATCTGTGATTGAGGCCTCAACAAAGCATGCGAATGATGATGAGTTAATTGTTCGTGAGGATAACATTGAGCATGAAGATCAAAGAAAAGTCAAATTTGAAAGTGAGAAAGATACAGAAATTCATTTGCAGGAGGACGACGCAAAGACACATATCAAGTCCTTGGAAGGAGCTGCCGAAGACATTATAGCATCAGATTCATATCAAGGAATTGAAACCACAGAATCTCAAGAGGAACAAACCCTGAATGAAAATGAAATCATGCATGAAGACACAGAGGTGGAAAGACTTGATGCAGGTGATACAAAGAAGGAAACTCCCAAGGCACTGGTAAGAACTATAACACTGTCTAAAAGAGTGCATAATGTACATAATTTCTCAAGTTGTTATTTTAAAAATACAATTTTTATTTTTTCAAGATCTTAATAAAAGTACAAAGCTTGAATCAAATAAAATCCACAAGAAATTACGAGCAAAAGACAGAGTTTGCCCGAGTGTAAAAAATGCGACGTAGTTGCCGTTGTGGAAACTCTAGAGGTGCAAGCCGTAATGCAACAGATACTTTAACAACGTAAATTACTGGAAATATAATGAATTATAGATGGTTATGTCTTGACAAAAAATAGTCATGCAATTTTTGTCGAAATCAGTACACTAAGAGTAAGTGGATTTCAATCTTGCTGCAGGATGTTTCAACATTTGTATTAAAAGACGACTATGAAGGAAACTCCGCGATTGGAGTGGATAACTCAGAAACGAAAAACGAAGATAATTTGGGAAAGGAATGCGAAAATCCACCTTCCATAGAGGCATCACGTACTGATGTTTCTGTTGATGAGTCAACAAAGACATGCGAGGATAAAATTGAGGGCGAGGAACAGACGAGAGATGAAGATACAGAATGTACGTTATTGAAAGAAGTGGAAAGAGCAGCGCAGCCGTTTGAGTCTCCACTAGTAGATGTCAAGGGTATTAAAACATATGTTTCAGATCAAGGCACAGAAACAAAGGGCCTAGTAGAAGTATTTGAGGAGGTTCACAATGATAATCAGCCTGACGATAGATGTACGACTATAACTGAAGACGGAGACCAAAGAGAAAATGAATTTTGTGGTATTGAGAAAATTCCTGACAGTACTTTACTTCTGGAAGTAGCCGAGACGGAGAAGCTTTTTGAGTCCTTAAAAGACGCAAACCCAACTTCAGTCCCACGAGGTTTCCTGGATGATAATACAGAGGAAAAGATAATCTATGCTACTGCAAAAGACGAGGAAAGTCATGAGATACAGGTAAGAAGTATGATATAACCAAACTTTGTTGTTACAGTTGAAACATTTTAAATAAATCGTTTTCTTATAAGAACTCAGGATTTGATTCATGTATTCTTACTGCAGAAAGTCACAACCATTGTTTCAAACGAGAACATTGAAGATGATTCTTTGATTCAAGTGGATGGCTCACAACCTATTATTGAAGCTTTGACAAGGAATGTAACTGATGACAATTCAATAAATGTTCATGGGGACAGTAGTGACCACGAAGATCCAAGAAAAGATGAATTGGTTGAAACTAAGGAAGATACAACAACTACTTTACAGAAGGAAGAAGCACAGGTTGAGACGCCAGTCAAGTCATTGCAGATAGCTGTTGAGGATTATATAGAATCAGATTCATGTCAAGAAACAGAAACAATGAGTTTCCAGGGAGAACGAACCTTGAATGAAGAAGAAATCGTGCGTGAGCAGACAAAGGTCGAACCACTTGACACAGCTGACACAAAGACAGAAACTCCTGAGGCACAGGCAAGAATTCCATTACTGTCCTAAAAAGAAGCATTATACGCAAAAATTTCTCTGTGTGGTGGTAAAAGATATGAAACCTTTTTGTTTTTGGATATTGTTTGAAAAAAGTTGCTTTATAGATAATTAATAAAAGTATCGAAAGCTCAAAGTAAATCCCGACTGAAAATATTAAGTAGAACTTGTTTGGTGAATAAGAAAAATCTGCAGAGTTCCAAAACATGTCATATAGTTGCCAGGAAGAAGGAATTTCTAGAGCCAGAACAAAATATACAGAAATAAGATAGTGTAGTAGCATAAGTGACTTGTATATATTGAAAATGAATATTTATTGCATCAAAAAAACGGTTATGGGATTCTTTTGCCGAAAATCATTAGACTCGGAGGACTTTATTCTTTCTGCAGGACGTTTCAACAATTGTGTTAAATGATGATACCGAAACAAACTCAGTAACCGGAGAGAATGACTTACAGCAGTCTGTAGTAGAAGCATCGACTCTGGATGCTTCTGGTGATGCGTCAACAAATAAATGTGAGGATACAGTCGAGGGAGAAGAACATACGGGAGCTGAACTGTTTGTAGATAAAAAGGATACAGAAAGTACGTTGTTGAAAGAAGAGGAGATACTGGTGAAGAAGCTTGTTGAGTCTTCAAATGTAGACACTGAGAAAGTTAGAGCTTCTGTTTCAGATGAAGGTGCAGAAATAACAGGTGTGGAAGAAGCATTTGAGGAGGATGCCGACGATGATGATGAGTCTGCGGTTGAATATGAGGTCACAACTGAAGACAATGACCAAAAACAAGATAAACTGTGTGTTAATGCGAAAAATCCTGAGAGTGGTGTACTTCTGGAAGCAGCACAAGTTGAGAAGCCTATCGAGTCTTTGCAAGAAACTCTGCCAAGTACAGTTCCCGACAAAACAGAGGTAATCACAATGGATGCAGTTGAGAAGGATGAGGAGATTCTCGACATAATATTGATAAACTGAATTTTAAGTCTCAGTAGCTAAGCTGAATCATACTAGAAAATTATATTTCTTGAAAGCTTGATATTTACCCTGCAGAATGTTGCAAAAGCGGACTCAAATGAGAAGATTCAAGGTAATTCATTAAATCAAGCAGATGGCTCACAAATACAACATGAGGATTATTTGAAGGAGGGAATCGAACTACCATCTGATATTGAAGTTTTGACAAAACATGCCGATGATGGTGATGAGTTGCGAAGTACTCATGATGACAATATTGAGCACAAAGACCATACAAAATTTGAATTGCTTGAAAATAAGAAAGATGCAGAAATTCATTTGCAGAAGGACGAAGTGCCGGAGACACCTGCCAATTCATTGCAAGTAGCTGGTGAAGATGTTATACCAACAGATTCACATCATGAAACAGAAGCAACGTCTCCAGCGGATACACTTCTAAATGAAAATGAAATCTTTTGTGAACAGACAGAGGTCGAAAGACTAGATACTGCTGATTTAGATAAGGAAATTCCTGAGTCACAGGTGAGAACCATGCCATTATCTTAACTTCATCATCACAAAGTTTGGCATGCAAATTCTGGGGGTGATAAAAGCTAAATAATAAATAAAGAAATTATAAAATTTCTCTAAGATTATAAATGTTTCTGAAAATTTTGGTGCAGAATTTTGCAACAGTACTTTCCAGCGAGAACATGAAGGAGAGTTCACTGGTTCTGGAGTATGGATCAGAACTAAAGCACGATGAACATTTTGAAAAAGAAAGCAAAGCACCACCTTTGTCAGAACCATTGATAATGGAGGCCAATTATGAAGTGCCAGAAATTAATCATCAGGATAAAATTGAGGATGAAAAACTAGAAAAGGTCAACAATTTTAAATGTGATAAACCTGAAGAAATTACTTTGTTAAATGAAGAAGCACCTGCGGAGAAGCTAAACGAGTCATCAAAAGAAGATTTTAAGGATATCAAAGACTTTGTTTCAGGTGCAAACACAACAGAAAAAAGTTTGATGCAAGAGCAAAGGCCAGTCGAAAATCAACAAGAAATATTTGACAATCGCATGGAGGATAATTTAGTCCACAAACGTCATGAGGCAAGGGCAGATTTAATTAGTAGCCTAGTTTTAATGCCACAAACTTGGTTTGTGTTTGAGAGAGCAAGTATACATAGACAGTAGGTTTCCATTTCTTGAAAAACTAATGCATATTTCATTCTTATGGCAGGATATTGAGGATGAACACTTAGACAAAGATATCATGTTCGAAAACGACACACACGCTGAAATTGGTTTCATAAAGGAAGAAGAACCTGTGAAAGAGCTCCATGAGCCCGAGAAGAAAGATTTTGACAAAATTAAAGCACTTGCTTATGAAGGCACAGAACCAACAAGTTCCATACAGGAGCGAGACTTGACTGAGGTTTCACAAGAAAGTGTGTCTGATCCATCGGAGGATAAGATACTTGCTAAACCTCAAGAGATACAGGTCAGCATTTTTTTACTAAACTTAAAGCTGACTTAAAAGTAATTTTCTTGATTAAAAAGAGTTGAAGCAAATTTCATTCTACTGCAGGATTTCAGACCAGATGGATCACAAATGAAACACGAGGAACTTTATGAAAAGGAATGTAAAATGCTATCCACAGCAGAAACTTCATTTCTGTATTCCAGCAGCAATGAAACGGTGACTGTTGACGTGGAGAGTATTGAGAATGACAACTTGAACAAAGTTGATAAGTTCGAAGATGAGAAGCATATAATAAATGATCAAATGCCAGTGGAACAGCCTCAAGAATCCTCGAGAAGAGATATGGAGGAAGTTAAAACATTTGTGTCTTTGGAAAGGGTTGAAACGAGTTCCATAAAGGAGCAAAGTTTAACAGAAATGTCACCAGAAATCATGGGTGATAAGTTAGAGGAGAAAATACTGGATAAGGTCGGAACGACATGGGTTAGAATTCTAATGATATTTGAACTTTATTATCACAAACTTATCAACTAACAAGAATAACTTAATCTGAACAAACGAGATTTATTGAAGGATCATTTTCCTTAAAACTAACAATTTTTTACGTGTGCTTCTTTCTTGTTACAGGAGTTCCCTAATTTTGTTTCAGACGAAAATGGTGAAGATATTTCATTGAAGCTAGTCGATGAACAGCAAATAATACATAAGGAACTTCTGGAAAAGGAAAGTGAACCATCACCTTTGTCAGAAACTTCATTGCAAAAGTCCAACTCTAACCAGGACAATATTGAGGATGAACTCTTGAACAGAGTCGATAAATTCGAATCTGAAAAACATGCAGATATTAGTTTGATAAAGGAAGAAGCACCTCAGGAAAAGCTTAATGAGTCGTCTTTGAAAAAAGAACTCGAGGAGATCAAGGAATTTGATTTATCTGAACACACAGAATCAAGTTCCACAGGGGACAGAAACCTATCTGCAATTCGACAAGAAAATGTAGGTAGCCAATCAAAGAGAAAACACTTGATACTAGTTTTTTTTTTTTTTTGACGTAGCAGTAATAAACATACATTATGCATGCTGAATAAGAGTGTCAAAGTTATCATAGATTAAACTTTTACTTCAATGAAATATGCTAGGCCTCTTTATCTCCCCCCATGAAATGGACCTGATGAATGTTTTGCAATTGCCACAGGATTCTACCACTAATGCATTACAAATTAAACATGAAGAACTTCTGGAACGGGAAAGCGAAACACCACCTTTGCTATTGCTTCATTCTAGCGACGGGAATTTGGCAGTTACTCACACAGGCAAGATTGAAGACGAAGTACTAGAAAAAGCTGATAAGTGTGAATGTATGGAGTCTGGAGAAGCTGCTTTTTTAAACGAAGAAGCTTTGGCAGAAAAGCTTACTGGGTCACCAAAAGCTCTCGAGGGTATTAAAGAATCTTTTACAGGTGATAGGACCGAAATAACAAATTCTACAGAGGCGCAAAACCTGAACATAATTTCACGAGAAACTGTAGATGATCAAGTAGTGGAGAAAGTATTTGATGTAGCGGGAGAGGCATCTGTAAGAACTCTAATCACAAACTACAGCTCATTATTGCAAATTTAGCCTACATATGCTAGAATAGAGTAGAGAACCTTTAGAGTATGAAATTGCTAGATAATATTCTCTTAATTGAAGGTACTGAGCATTTTCACTACTGTTGCAGGATTTCACAACAATAATTCCAGATACTGACACTGAAAGAAATTTACTGGTCGAAGTTGATGCATCACAAATGAAACATGAAGAACATTTGGAAAAAGAGAGCGAAACTCCATCGTTGTTGTCGTTAACTACTAGCACTGAAGAGCCAACAATTGCACACGAGGACAAAATAATGGAACACGCAGAAATCATACTATCAAATGAAGAAGCGCTTGAAGATTCCTCAAAAGAAGAAAATGAGAGTATCAAAGCATCTGTTTTGTGTGAAGACACAGAAACAAGTCCTATAGAACAAGAAAGGCTGATTGCGAAATCCCATGAAATCGTGGGTGATCAAGCAGAGGAGACAATAATTGACAGGGCTCAAAATGCACCGGTAAGATTTTCATAAACAATGTGAGTTGCATATAACAGAAATATAAGGTAGATTATAGTAGCAAAGTGCTAAAGGATTGAAAGTTAACTTGGAAATATTTTATTTAACACACAGTGTTGACACCACTTTCGTGTTTGCTGTAGGATTTGACAGCAATTGCTTCAGACAAGAATGCTGAAGAAAATTCATCAATCCATTTAGATGGGTCACAAATAAAACATGATGACCCTCTGGAAATGGAAAGTGACGCACCATCTATGTCAATGTTGGGCACCACGACTGAAGAGTCGATCCTTCAGGGCCACATAACTGATGAGCAAGACCTAGGAGAAGTTGATTTTGAACCTGAGAAAGATGCAGAAGCAACTTTACTAAAGGAATCCGCACCAGCAGAAAATGTTACTGAGTCCGCGAAAGATGAACCTGAGGATACTAAAGTATTGCAATCATTTGAAGATAAGGAAATAAGTTCTATAGAAGAGCGAAGCCAAAAACCAAATCAACAAGAAATAGTGGTTGATCAAACACAAGAAAATATACTTGACTCGGCTACCACGGCACAGGTAGAAGTTCGGTAGTAAACTAATACGATATCGCAAATCTTCTTATGTTGAATTTAGAAATCTAAAGGAGTTTTGAAAGAAGAAGTTAACTCATGGATCTTTATTCTTTAACAAAAATAGCTGATATGTAGTGTTTCTTTAGGACTTCAAACAAACTGTTTCACATGAGAATGCTGAAGAGAATTCGTTGATCCAGGTTGATGAATCACAGGTGAAACATGAAACCGTGAGTGATCAAACACAGGAGAATGTACTTGATACAGCTCCTATGGACCAGGCAAGAAATTTCTGTAATTTGGTAACGTCACTATAGACTTCCTTTATGTATGTTGATATAAGAAAATGAACGAGAAATTAACATAGGAATCTTCATTCTATAACTAGAAACGGTTAATTCATACTTTATTTTGTTGCAGAATTTTACACCAGCTATTTCACGTGATGACACTGAAGAAAAGTCATTGATTCAAGTGGATGAGGTAGAAATGAAACATGATGAGTTAGAAAAGGAAAGTGAAACACCATCTTTGCTTATAGTCGATACCAGCAACGACAAGTCAAGAATAATTTATGAGGACGTAACTGAGGACGATAACCTTAAAAAATTTAATGACTTTGAGCGTGAAAAACATGAAGAAGTAACTTCAACAGAGGAAGAAACACAGGTGACAAAGGTCAATCAATCCTCGAAGGAAGACCTTGAGGATATCGAAGCACTTGGTTCCGGTGAAGATTCAGAAACAACTAGTTTTGAAGAAACATGGAGCTTGAGAGAGAATCCACGAGAAACTTTGAGTTACCAACAAGAGGAGAAAGTTCTTGATATAGCTCCTGAGGCACATGTAACTTCATATCCTAAACATACCTGATATTGATATTTACCTCTAGAATATTCTCTTTGATTAAAAAGAGTGATGTATATTTAATTTTGTTGCAGAATTTCATTGAAGTTGTTTCAAATGAAAATGTTGAAAGGGACTCAATGATCCAAAAGGATGGATCACCAATGGGGCTTGAGGAACTTTCGGAAAAAGAGGGTGAAACACCATCATTATCTGCAGCTTTGATAACGAACTCCACCAGTGAAGATTCAATAGTTATTCACGAGAACAAAATTGAGAATGAAGGCACAACAGAAGTTGATATATTTGAATATGAAAAACCTGTAGATGGTAAAATACTTGATGCAGCTCCTGAAGCACCGGTAAGAATTCAATTTATGACTTCACTATCACAAACTTAGTGTATGCATGTATGGGGGAAGAATAGCTAATATTAAAATCAATGAATTAACTTATATGTTCTTTTTTCTATAATTGAAGAGCTTTGATGACTATTTCGTTAATGCTGCAGGAGTCCATAATAATTGTTTTGGATGTGAACAATGAAGAAGAATCATCGAACCAAGTCAATAAATCGCAAACAAAACATAAGGAACTTTTGAAAAATGAAGCATCACCGGACACTAGCAGGGAAGATTCGATAACTATCAGCGATGACATAGTTGAGGATGAGAATCCTGAAAAAGGTGACAAGTTAGAATGTGAGAAACAGACAGAATTACCTTTAACAAAGGAAGAAGAACCAGTGCAAAGCCTTAACAACCCCTTGGAAGATATAGCAATTGGTTCGTGTCTGGACACAGGAACAGCAAGCTCTATGGAGGACCGAAGCCTACAAGCAAATCCACCAGAAGTCATGGGAGATCGAATGGAGGACAACATTATTGATACAACTCCTGAGCCACAAGTAAGAATATTAGTAGTTACTTACATTAGTATCACAAAATTAGTTATCTATGCTGGAGTAAGATTGGCACAGATCTAAAAGTATGAAATTTCCTTGGAATATTTTTACTGTATTTAAAAGAAATTGATGTGTATTCATAATTGTTGCAGAATTTCACAGCATTGGTCTCAGAGGAAAACAATAAAGAGAATTTATCACTAGATGTTGATGAATCGCAAATTAAACATGAAGAACTTTTGGAAAATAAAAGTGAAAAACCATCATTACCTATACTGAAAACCAGCAAGGAAGAGTCATCATTTATTAGCGACAGCCAAACTGAGAATGAAGATGTAAAAAGAGGTGAGGAGCCCGAACAGCTTGATGATCCTATAGAGGAACGAAGCCTAACAGAAAATCCACAAGGAAATCTCACAGATGATAAAGTACTTGATGTAGTACCTGAAGCACTGGTAAGAATTTTATTCATTTCTGACTTGATGACTAAAAAGTCAATCATGTCTACTGAAATAAGAATATTAAATTTTTTTTAAAGAACGAAATTAACATAAGAATATATTTTTTTAGAACTAGGAGCTGATGAATTTTTCATTCTGAAGCAGGAGTTAAAAACAATAGAGTCGGATGAGAACATTGAAGAGAATTCAATAGTTCTAGAGGCTGGATCACAAACGAAGCATGAGGAACGTCCAGAAAAGGAAAGCGAAATACCTTCTTTCGCGGAAACCCCAATACTGAATGCTAAGAATGTAGAGCCAACACTTTTTCTGGATGAGAAAATTGAGGATGAAGATCAAGCAAAAGTTAACAAGTCTGAATGTGAGAAACATGCAGAAATTACAGAATTACCGGTGGAAAACTCCTAACTCATCGAATCCTGGGAA